>SOPF01026366.1:36259-54333 GCA_012979155.1 Hypericum perforatum | reverse complement strand
TGTTTGTTTGTAACGCTGTCGTGGCTATGTATGGGAGGTGCGGGGAGCTGGGTGATGCAAGGAAGGTGTTCGATGAAATGTTCGACAGAGGGGTTTTCGATTTGGTTAGTTGGAATTCGGTGGTGACTTGTTGTGTGCAGTGTGGGGACCCGAAGACTGCATTGCGGTTGTTTGGTAGGATGAGGGAGGTGGGTTGTGGGGATGTCTGGCCTCCAGATGTTATTAGCCTTGTAAATGTGCTTCCGGCTTGTGCATCGTTGGGAGCGTGGAGGAAGGGGAAGGAGGTGCATGGGTTCGCGGTGAGGAGCAGGTTGTCTGAGGACGTGTTTGTTGGGAATGCATTGGTGGATATGTATGCCAAGTGCAGGATGATGGTGGATGCCGGGAAGGTGTTTGATGGGATGGAGGAGAAGGACGTTGTTTCGTGGAACACGATGGTTACTGGGTATTCGCAGGCTGGGAGGTTTGAGGATGCTCTTGGCTTGTTTGAGAAGATGAGGGAGGAGAACATCGAGTTGGATGTCGTGAGCTGGAGTGCTGTTGTTGCAGGTTATGCACAGAAGGGTCGTGGAGGACGAGCCATTGATGTGTTTCGGGAAATGCAGGTTTCCAGGTCGAGGCCGAATCAGGTCACCCTTGTGTCTGTTCTTTCAGGGTGTGCTTCAGTTGGAGCATTGCTTCATGGGAAAGAGATCCATTGTTTTGCCTTGAAGAATGTGATGGTTTCTGGTGTGAATCATCTGGCAGATGATCTTTCCGTGATCAACGCTCTGATTGATATGTATGCAAAGTGCAAGCGCATTGAGCTGGCTGCTGCTTTGTTTAGTTCCATGCCAATCATGAATAGGGGTGTTGTTTCTTGGACAGTGATGATTGGCGGGCATGCTCAGCATGGGGAAGCCAGCGATGCATTAGAACTCTTCTCTTTGATGATGAAACAGCACAGAATGGTGAAGCCAAATGATTTCACCATTTCTTGTGCCTTGGTGGCATGTGCTCGTTTAGGTGCACTGAGATTTGGGAGACAAATCCATGCCTACGTATTTCGCCACCGGCATGGTCCTGATGTGCTTTTTGTGTCCAATTGCCTCATCGACATGTACTCTAAATCTGGAGATGTTGATGCTGCTAGGTTGGTCTTTGACAACATGAAGCAGAGGAATGATGTTTCATGGACATCTCTGGTGACTGGCTATGGCATGCACGGCCAAGGTGAAGAGGCTCTAAAGCTTTTCGACGAGATGCAGCGAGAAGGTTTTGTGCCGGATGGGATAACGTTCCTTGTCGTGCTCTATGCTTGCAGTCATTCGGGAATGGTCGACCAGGGCCTCCAGTACTTCAACGGCATGAACAAGGTGTTTGGTCTGATGCCAGGCGAAGAGCACTATGCTTGCGTAGTTGACTTACTTGGGCGTGCTGGCCGCTTGGAAGAGGCCAAGAAGCTTATCGAAGAAATGCCGATGAAACCAAGCCCTATAATATGGGTGACATTGCTTGGAAATTGTAGAAAACATGGATTTGTGGAACTTGGGGAGCATGCAGCAAATCAATTGACAGAAATGAACTCAGAAAATGACGGATCTTACACGCTTCTCTCTAATATCTATGCAAATGCTAAACGTTGGAAGGATGTGGCTAGGATCCGATCGACGATGAAGAATACTGGAATCAGGAAGAGACCTGGTTGCAGTTGGGTGCAAGGGAAGAAAGGTACTGTAACCTTCTTTGTGGGAGACCGAAGTCATCCGCTGTCGAATCAGATTTACGAACTCCTTGCGGACTTGATCAAGCGGATCAAAGTGCTGGGATATGTTGCAGAGACTAGCTTTGCACTTCATGATGTGGATGATGAAGAGAAAGGCAACCTTCTTTCGGGACACAGCGAGAAATTAGCTCTTGCCTATGCCATTCTCACTACTCCTCCGGGTGCGCCTATCCGCATCACCAACAACATGCGCGTCTGTGGCGATTGCCATAGTGCCATGATATACATCTCTAAGATCATCGAAAACGAGATCATATTGAGGGATTCGAGCCGCTTTCATCACTTCAAGAAAGGATCATGCTCTTGCAGAGGCTATTGGTGATGCGTGAGAAATACTTTGTATAGCCATTTAGAACTTAAATTATCACCCTACACTTGTTATTTGTTGATCTACAAATTTTGGTTCTAAGCAACAAAAAATTTGATTCTTTCAATGCACATCCAAAGAGCTGAGGATGGTAGTCGGTCGTTCACGTGCGAGACGACACATTTATCAACAATGACATGTTGGTTTTACTAATTTTGTTGCCAATGACATGTTGGAGCCAGAAGTCAATATCAAGACAATCTCACAGAAACATTGTCCATGGACTCCTAAAGTAGATGGCAACTGCACTCACTAAAGAGGGTCTTAGAGAAAATCTTTAAAAATGTGACTGCTGTAAATCTATACAATCTATAATCAGTGCTGCCATCTTGTAAGAAAATGTTACACAGGGCCCAAGCAGGCCAGAGCGTCTCTCAACAATCACTCAGGATATCGGATTTCGGCTGGCTGGACGCTGTAATGGCTGAGTGAGGTTATGTGCTAAACTACCTTACATCCAGCTTCCTCCTCGGCCTGAAATATCGGGTAAGAAAAGTCAAATAAGAAAAGTTCATCCCCCATGATATAAAAGCCTCTAGCTTTTTCTTTGATGTTCCCCTCTGCAACTATATTTTTGGTTAATCATTTGAGAAAAGAGTTCTCTAATGTAAAATATCATATGTTCTTTGAAGGGTGATAGTGATAGTACTTTCGACTCTTCTGTTGCGAACGCCAGTAGCAAGCAAGTGCTCCAAATGCACAGCTAGCAATAGCGATCGCCAACGCAGCACCCAAAGGCACCATGATTGCATTTGTTGAGGCAACAAGTTCTTCTGCTGCTCCTTCCTTCACTTGAGTGCCCAGATCTTTGTCCTTGTACAAAGACACGAGGGTCTTCCCGTAGTAGTTGGTAAGAAACTTGTAAACCTCATCCAAGTTCCATGCACTTTGATCCAACATGTTTACCCCCTGGCTCGGAGCAAGAGGACATGAAGAGCACAGCTGCTTAGGAGGCCAAATAATTTTGGGAAACTTAGGATCCTCAGGTCCTGAAGCCGCTTCTTCCTTCATTAATCTGTCATTAACTTTGTTGTGTGCACTCCACAACCAGAGCGCGAAATCTCGAGATGTCTTGAACGGGCTTTCAACACTGGTGAATGTAATTTACCATCAGTGAAAGAAGCTAGGAGGTAATACACAGAACTTATCCAGTTATTATTATTTTTTACCTCGAGCACATCTCAGAGAAATGTTGACGACACTCTTCGCAGACAAAAAAGTTGTGTATGAATTCACAAATCGATGTAAAGGCAAACTGGCTCTCGCCATCAGAGATTCTCACAGAGATTGAATGCAGCAAAACCCACAATCCACAGCTGCAAATAAGCAAAGAGCTCTTTATTTAGAGCATGATCAAGTTATCAGATGGAATGATGTACGGCAGTATCATCATGTGTTTCACTGTCTGGAGGCATCAGATGGTTATCTAGGAGACTTCACCAGAAGCTAGTTTTCGAAAAAGAGCACTCTACAAGAAACTAAACGAGTAAAAATAGAGAAGCTACGGACTAATTTCTAGTTATTCGTTGTGCATTTAACTAAAGTTTCATCCGGAAAACAGCAGTGCAGAAGACGAAGCAGATAGTTACCTAAAGCCCCTAGTCTCATTCCTGCTTCCCCGGCAAAACAACTGAAAGAAATATATGAAGATAGTCAAAATTTTGGGTATAAATACATTAAATGCATGTAGAAACATAGATGATCAATGGAATAAATCACTCAGAAGGAAGATATGACCAACCCAATATCCTCGAGGCACTTCTTTTCCACAAATTTGGAAATCTTCAAACAACAGTTTTCCATTTGTGCGCTGCTCAGAAAATGGCACATCTGGTGGGTTCAGGTCATCAAAGTTTACCAATATATCAGCACTTCCCTTCCGACACCTAATGACAAGATGGGTCATTGAATCAATCGAGAATCTTCTTAGAGAATGCAACTACTGCCCAAGTGATTTTACCTCTTGGATGGATGGTGAGCCACTAGAAGTTGGAGAAATGTCATCAGTGAAGCATGGGTCGCAGAATTGATCATCTGCAAGAGATGATTAGAATTAATGGCATGCAATGAAAGTAAAGAACAAAGAAGAACACAAGAACTAACACTGTATACCTTGTGTTGAAGTATAATATCAAGAGCAGTGGTTGTTGCCTCCTCAACATCATACACAGCACGTGCCACCTGTCATTAGACGCGGACCACCGAATCTCAATATCTCATCATGCTTATAATGAAGGAAGAATTTAACAAGTTTGAGTGAGGTTGATTAGGGAATAACCAGTCCAGGATCCGATATATTTTCTGCAAGATGGTCGTTTACAAACTTCTGGTCATCCAAGTTGTAGGAACTGTAAAACAACACAAAAGGCTGAAATTAAGGGCAATCCATAAAATCAACGTTCTTTAATGACCCGACAAGGTGGGTATGGGAGTTTATTAAGAGTGTCACTGCCGGAAGAGACTTTCTAGTTCTGACTCAGCCATATCAGGGATTAAAGTTGTGACAATCGCTGTAGTTGTCAGAAATCACGAAGGCGTCATCTATGGTGGTTAGTGAAAATTCTCGAGGTGGATCTCACTCAAGTGTTCCAACCAAGTTCAATCACAAAAATCCCATTGCAGTTTGCAGGTAAACATCACCAGTCACTGAATTTGCTAATCAAATCTGATGGCTCTATTTCCGTCCCGATTTTGCATCAGATGGTAAGTTGGCAGATTATAAACCCCATTGATGCATCTAACTGTCATCCAGGGGATGGTCAAATGTTAATGATAATTATAGACCAAAATCCCATGAAAGGCAAGAAGAACATACCTACAGAATTATGAACAAGTCTCATAAGCACATAATTACAATCCCATGGCAAAACCATGGAGCTAAAAATAACACTGACCTGCCTAATTGCTGGTTTATCCACTTGAGCAAGTGATCTGCTGTCCGTCCATCATCAATCGTACGTATCTCACTCTTCTCATCTTTTGGTTGCCACCCACCGGAAGAACTAAATTTAGATGGAGGTCCCCAAAAAAGCATAGGATAATGACCCACAGAAAATTTATCACAGAGGTTATTGTTTATCTGTGCTGCCAAACAAGTGAAAATGGAATAATCACCTAAAATGCTTTCAAATGGATAAGAAATTGTATGAACCATGAACTAGAAGGAAATCAAAAAAATGTCAGATACTCCTGCTTCCTCCGGTGGAATGCTAGGTTGAGGAGGATAATCTTTATAAACTCCGAAAGTTCTCTTCAAAAAGAGCCGAAGCAGTAGTATATAAACAGAGGCTCTTGAAGCTTTTTTGCACTGAAAGTATCACTAAGCAGAATATGGAAGAACAATAGGGTTCCACACTATAATCATAGATCCTGAAATGTCAACATGTAGACATATTCTTTGCCAAGTATTCCACATATTCACCTACGGTATGATTCGGATAGCCAACAAGCAAAAAAACATAATCCACATAAAAACAAAAGCAGGTACGGAAAAGAAAATAACAGGCATGGTTTATGTACCTTCAAGGCACAATCTACCCTTGTCATCAATAAAACACCAGGGTGCACTGCATTCGGCCCATTGAAAAGCCTTGCCACCTTTTCATAATGAGGCTGCATTTCCAAACTCATTGTGAATTTATTAGCTTAAAAAAATCTGCAAATGCAAGTGGAGAGGGTTCAACGTGATACCTTGTAATTTCTACATGCTGGGCACCTGAAAGCATGAACGTGAGAAAGCAATCGTCACATAACTTGCCAGAAGTAGCATCTACAAAGCTACTTATAATGCATAAAAAGGACATGGAAATTAAGAACTTCTCCTTGTTTCTGTATAGGCACAACACACATAGACGGGGACAATATTGAGAACCAGTACATTGATCATACGACCATTCTCTTCACACTATCTAAATATATCAATAACATACTTCCTAAGGACAAATACAAAAATGAGTTGGGGCACCAAGGCAATGCAAAAGCTGCAGAATTTTTTCGGAGGATAACAAGTAGAAGTGCATGGACAGCTTAGTTTTGATTTCTTACGCTAAAGAGTTAAGAGTGACTCTCAATGCAAACCAAGGAAAAATACTGATATAATCATCTAATCAAGCATTATAGTGTCGGATGCATCCTAGCTAGTTAAAGGTCTGTAACTCTAACGCGAATAAAAAAAGGTCAAAAAACAGCCTAAATTTGTTCATTCAATCACCAATCTCATGATAAGTGGATGTCCAAACATAACATGTGACTGTCTTATAACACACAACAAGAACCTCGGATGAACTGTATTTACTAAAATCACCAGCTATCTCCTCTCCCGATTAATCTGCAACCGATCATTGATCCCAAACCAAACAACGCCCCAATCCCATAACCAGAATCACGGACTCCATATAAAATCATCCCCAACCAATCACGAAGCTCCTCGAAACGATGCCAGCCTAGTCCCCCGAAGCAGGCAAATGAAAGAATTCTTCCCCGTAGAATCCCTTCTTCAACAACCAACTAAAGCTTCCCCAACTCCGTTTTTCACTTCGAGAAATTATTACGAAAATTCACTCCACGAACATAAATAAATCACAAAAAAAATCCCCAAAAATTCAAACGATCCATTCAATCACCCAGATCAAATACACAAGCTAAATCAATCGCCAAACTCCTATCTTCCACAGAGAAACCAAAGAAAATAAACACACTTTACGCCAACCCAGAAACCGAAGCTCCAAACTTCACTAATCGAAAACCAGAAAAGCTCAAATTTTTAGAGTCCCCAGGAAGAACCCACATAGAAATGGACCATACCAGTGAGCGAAGAACTCGAGGACGGCAAAGGAGGCCGGGGTTTCCTTGAAGACGTTGTCGAAGTTGGTGGCGTTGATATCCACGGCGTAATCGCCGCCGGTCTGCCCATCTCCGCCGAGCTTGGAACGGAGGATGGATCGCGATCCGCCGTCAGCCTCGGAGACGCCGACGCCGATCAGGAGGAGGAGGAGCACGTGGGTGGCGGCCACTACTATATAGGGAAAGGGTGGAGACATGGAGAGAGAGAGAGAGAGAGAGAGAGAGAGAGAGAGAGAGAGAGAGAGGTGTACTGATGGTTCAAGCAAAGGAAATGGGAATGGAACGCAAGGTGGGTTTTAGGGAAATGGAATGGAACGGATCTGTTAATGTTGGTTATTAATTAAAAATGGATCCCTTCCACCTTTTGGATAATTCAGATTTGGAAACCTTTTAATACTACTTTGGGTCATATATTTTTATATTTTAAAAATACTCATTAAATGATATAATATTATGTTAAAAATTTAAGTAATTAGATTAAAAATAGTCATATTATTGATGTTTAAATTATTTTTACAATTTTTCAAGAGAACTCTAAGATTAAACAAATTTGGCATTAAGTAGAATTGAAATGAGTGTCCCTGTTAAAAAAAAAAATTGGATTGTGAGTAAGTGAAAATAAAATATACCAAAAAAATTGTATTCATTTAAGGAAACAGTCAATCAACATGCATTAAATTTCTTTGAATTTTTGGATTGCGTGACCGTAAATCACAAAAAAAAAAAACAGTTGCTTGAACTTATTCAGATTTTCTCTCTCTCTTTCGCATCTTCTTACAACATAGTAGATCCACAAGAAGTTGTTTTGAAAGAAAATTATAAATGTAGCAAATGGTTGACCTATCATTACGAAATGCTCAGCTTATTAGGTTAGCTACTGCCCGATTAGTGCGTTCGTTAATGATTTAACCACTACCATCTTGTGAAATTCATATTACCTTGCTTGTTATAAATCAGAATTGTAAGGTAGATCAACTAAAAATAAGTTGAATTATATCCTGAAAATTAATACTCTTTCCTTCTCTTTCTTCCATTTTTACCATCCCACCCCGAAATTACGGTATTTGTTAATTATTTCGCATATTGGTTAACCCATAATGATTTACTTTTGATAAAGTTGCGAGGTATTATTATTAGAAAGAGGTGGTGGTAGGATAGGGTGGGGTAGCTTTTTTTGAAATGGAATCGGCAAGGATACGTTAAACTTTAAAGTGGCAAGTAAAGTAACCTAGATTGAAGGTTAAATTATAACTTTAATTAATTAATTATTAACCCAAAAATATCCAATGGAAACCGCCACCAGCCCATCTCCTACAACTCCAGACACAGAAAGGGGCCTATAAAACAGTTACGGTTACTAACTGGGTCTTGGGCCCAATAAGAGCAAAGCCCGTTCTTATGCATGATAAAAAGTTAAAAACGATCAACCCGATAAGTATATCAAATTTATATGGGCAAATTATCCTCAGGTATCTGGTCTTTACATTATTCTCCTATTGGGTCCCTCCTTTGTCATAAATGAGTATTAAGTCCCTGTTATATAAATGATTAATCCGTCCCTGTTTTATTCAAAAATGTTTGTCTCGTGTCTCCACCGACCAAATCAGACTTTTTTTTAATTTTTTGTCATGTGAAATGACCATTTTACCCTTCACAAAACGACAAATTTCATCATATTTTTGTCATTTTGTGAAGAGTAAAATAGTCATTTCACATGACAAAAAATTAAAAAAAGTCCGATTTGGTCGGTGGGGACCCGAGACAAACATTTTTGAATAAAACAGGGACGGATTAATCATTTATGTAACAGGAGGGACCCAATAGGAGATTCCGGTAAAGATCAGGGACTACAGAGTAATTTGCCCAATTTATATTCTATTCAAATCGATATAATTTTTCTTATTGAATCGAGTTTTATTAATTCAAGTCGTAAGATTTTTTTAAAATTCGAAAAAAAAATTCTTACAAGTATTGAAACACTATTTTTCCCGGTTAACTTAAATCTGATATTTGTTCAAGTTATAACAACGGAGTTTGAGTTTACTACTAGAATCTAAGAAATAATTTCCAATAAATATACCAGTTTTAATGGTTTTAACCCGAATAGTAAATTCCCGCCACAAAAAAATAAAAAAACTGGAAGGGGAAAGCAACTGCCATTTCAAAATTTCTGTTTTTGTTGTTACGATTCCCCCTACCCTTTTCTCTAAGCTACGAAACCCTAACTCCGACGGATGAAGTTGTTGGTTACATCAAATGCCTCTCCAACGGTAAAGTAAAGATCTATCTTGTTCTCCTTGTTTCCAAATTTGGTTCGTGGTCGCTAGGGTTTTATTAATTCCGAGAATTATGAGGCAGAGTGTTTTTGAGCATATTTTAATTGCTTCTTGAGAAATTTGAACCTCAAAGATGACGCAAGGGGATGATGCCTCGGAGAATTATGAGTTTGTTACGTTTCAATCGAGTTCAGTTTTTTTTTTGTCCATCTGTGTTGTTTTCGGGCCGGAGGGTAGTTCTGGCAATTCGGGTCGCGGTTTTGTTCTTGATGGGTCATGAGGAGGATTATGGGGTATTGTCACTGTCAGATTTCTTGGGTGACCAGCTTGGTAGTCCTCTTTTTCTATGTTGAGCAGAGAGTTCGAGTCTCTCCATTTCGCAAATGGCTCTTTCTGCATTTCTTTGATGGGAATGAATAACGCATTTCTACTTTCGGATTGTTAATATTGGGTGAGTTGATGTAACATAACAGTCTTTGCCCTTTCCTTTTTATATTGATATCTGTCATCGCCAATTGTTGGTGTTTATTCATTTTGAAGTTGATACATGTGGTTGATGGTCTCCACGACCAGTTACAGTGTGTTTCGGATGCTCTTCCATTCTCGTACTTGGAAAGCACATCTTTGCAATTATTGTTTGGAAGCAGAGCAATGTGTTGTACACTCGGCTACAAAGATACTTCCCATCAGCAATATTTTGTGCTTACTTTTCTGTCAATCACGCTGTCACTGTGAAGGAATGGAATGAGGAAGAAATGAGAGTGGTTCCTTGCTGGAATTATTTTACATTGCTTTGGACGAGGTGAGTTTATGTTTGGGACTTTTAGGCATCTGGACCACCTAAGAGTTTATCCGACATATATCTGTAATGCAGTTCGTAAATCTAGCAGAATGCGATATCTACAGCTACAATCCTGACTCTGATGCTGACCCTTTCCTGGAAGAAGGATTGATGTATGTACTTGATATCATCACCTGAAGATCAAATCAGTTGCTAGTTTCTGGTGCTGCTATTCTAAGATCAGACAAGTTTGCTTAATCTTTTCCAACTTCTCAGCTGCTCATTCATCTTCTTCTTCTTCTACAATCGGAAGCTCGGGTGGTCAGCTTCCACTTCTGCTGTTTGAGGTGGGTTTTGCATACAATCTCTCTGGTTATTTTATCGGGTTTCTCTTGCCAATGTCAGCAAACCTCCTTGCTCCGAGTTGCAGTTATTTGGTCTTCTATGGGTTTATCTCCGGCTACTCAAACTACGACTGTGAGATGTTTAACAGCATGGACATGTGATTGCCTGACTGCTGATGTTAATACCTGTAGACAGTTAACATCTTGCTGTTCCTGTATAGAAGTGCCTTGCTCATAGTTCCCAGAGGTAGACGTAGCTGCTTCACCAAGTTATGTGCATGTGCTTGGTGTTTCCTCTTAGGTTTGTGGACATGTTTGATGATGATCATGTCTTCAATGTATGGACGGATGAGCAATCTCGCCAAGTTGATGTATCGATGTTCGGTTGACTGATTTATTCATGTCTGTAGTAGATCCTATTAAAAAGGTACCAAATGATGATGTTTCCTTGACTAACCCCTTTAATTTTGAGAGTTTGTTTCGATTTGGCATCGATCTCACGGCCTCAGCAAAACAATGTTTTATCCCTAGATGTTCAGTGAACTGATGCATCTCAAAGGTGTGATTACAATGTCAATATTTGAATTTAATGGTACCAATTAAGATAGAACAACTCCAATATAACGCTAACCATTCCATAAAGCTAATTAACCATGTTATACATCTTGGGGCTGCTCTGATAGACAAAAAATTGGTCGAATGATTAGGCAAATATTATATTATAATGAATGATGTTAGAAATAATTGGGCAAACACTATATTATAATGTGATGGGGGTTTAGAAAGAAGCTTTTATCTGCCTAACTCACCATGCAACTGAATGAGTGGTAAAGGGAGAGAGGTACACTTGTTCGCTTTGCCATCATTGTATTGGGCCACCTTGCATGCCTCAACGTACGTCTCTTTCACCACCAAAACATCCAAATTGACATTTGTTACAACTTCACAATTTGACATATCATAGTGAATAATTTAATGGAGTGATAAAGTATAGAAGATATGTAAAATATTTAGTCTATTGAAGGATGACGCAGTCTAGCGGATACGTAATGGATCGATAAATACACAGACAGATAACTACAGATGCACAGTTCAATATAATAGAAGGCGAATAATAGTAATAACTAAGAGAATGTATTTAGCGTTACAGAGCAACTCGTGAAAGACATGGCATCAAGTTCGTTGCTAGTATAATTAATTTCGCCGCCTGCCTATATAATAGCTCATATTAGACTTGATTTCGCCGTTTGCCTAGATGATAGTCCGTTGAATTATTTTTTAGTTTTGCATAAACTAAACTGATAGTCTTATGAGAGTACAAATTGACTTCTTAGTATATAAATAAAACGAATAGACCCAAAAGTGATGAAAATATCTTTATAAATTTTCACTATTTCTGCTCTAAAGCGTTATTCTCTAATTTATAAACATATGTATTATCAAGCTGAAATTATTGGTAAAATTTAATACATTTTCTATAGTCATAATAAATATTTTGTTAAATCACAGTTGCAAGTTCTACAAAAAATGACATCTTTGCTATTATCGTATTATGACTATAGAAAAATTATGATGTAAATTTATGTGAGTGATTATTCTTACATAAATTCTTATCTTCTAAAATGTCTTCAAGATATCTTAATCAAATATAGCATAAATTTAAGTGGCGTAGACAAATAATTCTGGTATACAATGATATTTTGTGGGGGAATTTTTTTAATAATTTTGAAACTTGAATTTTAAACATGTCTCTACAATAATATGTGTATGTGATTCCAACAATATTATTTAAAAAAAAATTTACGAACTAAACCCAGTACTTTTGGAGAGAAAGAAACACATTAATTGATGGAGTTGTAAATAGCAGTATTACTCGAGCTCCTCTTCTCCTTTATTTCGTTCCCTAAATTGTGCAATCTTTCATCTCGATAAAATATATGGACAGTTTTCGATGAATTTTATCCTCTTTGAAACTTTCTGAAGGTTTCTATGTACTTCCAATCCAACACCGCTTGGAAAACCTATATTATGAATTCAATTCACTGCCCACGAATCATTTTTCGGTTTGTTTCGGGAAACCAAATTCTTTCAGGAAGATTTTCATGTAAAATTGACTATACTTTCTTCTAAAAGTAACGGGACAAAATCGGTGTCATTTTTATGCAAATTTGAGAAAATGATTCCGATGTTTCGATGAAGAATCAAACTCTTATGTAACACAAATAAAATCATACGACACAAGAGATAGCTAAAATACAGAACACATCAATTATCTTAAAGAGGTTACATACCGAACCCTTTAATTTATTGCTTTTTCCTGAAAGGAGCCCTTTATTTGATTTGTTACAACAAATTAGATACCATAAGTTTATCAGTTATATGTTCACGAGTCCGACAAAAGTGATCAGATCCACCAGAATCTTCGCTTTTCTATAAAATAACAGTGACTTATCTATATATATCCTAGTATCTGGCAAAGTCATGTATACAAATTAAGACATGGCTACCTCTTTATTAACTAAGCCACGCCCTTCCTGCGTCCTGACGCCTCCTAATCGAAACCACAGGAAGGTTACCTACTTCCAAATTAGATCCCAAGACTTCAGAGACGAAGGTAGATAATATATGCATGCATCTTCGAGCTGGATAAGATCGTTCAAAGATCACATAATTATTTTAACCTTGTTATTCTCATAAACTCAAATTTGAGTCATTTTTCATTACTTGATAGTATTTTCGTGGGTGGCAGGGAAATCAGGAAATAAGAATGTGGTGGATGCCAACTTGGGAGTTCTGAGAGAGAGAATATCCCAAGTGAAGTTGAAAGAGAGGTGCAAGAATTCCTCTTCCAATGGAGGAAAGGTGATAGGGTGGGAATACCAACGGTTTGGATATGATTCAAACCAGAGGAGACAAGCAATAGCATCAGTTTCAATGGAGATTATGTGGCTTGTAATAGGTGCCATAGGGTTTGTCTTCTTCACAGGTTCTCTTTGCATCTATCTTGTTCATCTTCTTGTTCATATCAATAAATGATCTTCCTACTCATATCTTTTTCTAGCTATACATATAATAGTATGTGTGTATGTTTGGTTGCAAGTAGGATACTCTTTTTTATTTATCAAGTTGTTCCATATTTCTTTTCCATTTACTTCTTTTTACTGTGAGTCTTTTGTTGCAAGATTTTAGATAGGTATTTTGTACATAATTTTCTTGTAGCCGTTCTGTAGGATACATCTATGGAATTACAATAAGAAGAAATGGACCACCCTCTATTGCTCTATTTATAAAACATAAAACTTATATTGAATAATAAACGATATACGATATCAACAGTGATCATGTTAATTTCAACGCCAGATTTGGTGTCGTAATTGGGTGACCATGAAAACTGATACACGTCGAGGCATCATTTGGTTGAAATATTTTTCGTAAAGAAATTCCAATTAGCAAATCTTCATTTGCTTAATATAGCACATACAACATAGTCTACCATCTACACCCTAACGAAAAAGGTAGTACGTCATCAATGATTAAGGTTGGTATGATAAATAGTGGGGTAAACAATCATCACTAATAAAACGATTTAATTTTTGCATATAGTTTCAAAGTCCGAATCTCTAAACATATGTTAAATTTTAAAAAAAATTGATTACGTTAATACAAAATTGTGAAACGGTAAAATAACAAAAAGGCTGGACATGGTCAACATTTTTGTGCGGCGCCATCAAACAAATTAAGGGAAAGAGTACTACGTCATTTCTATTCAACGTTCTAACTTTGAACTTTTGAATTAAGGGTCAGGGTAACACTAGAGGGCACTTGTCGCAATTAGGGACTCCCAATTAGTTGAGAAGGGAGATAGATATGTGTGTGTGTGTGTGAAAAAAGTGTGTGTGCACACACACCATCTAATTTTTAAGGCATAGTTGTACAGCGATTGATCTAAATCAACTAACTGTATAAAATAAAATTGTTATGAAACATAAATTCATTCAACAACTTGATTCAAATCAATTAATCAACAAGATGTAGATATATAAGGTGGGGTAGAAATAGGTGGGGGATAAGGTTATTGGGTCAAACTGGTAAATGACACATCATATTGATGTTAGGTGTGTGGCTGTTGCCTAATACTCTCCCAATTAAATGAAGCCACTCGGAGCATCCCTGGAAGCAGGCGGAATTATACATAGCACCCCCAGAAAAGAGGAGCTTCCCCATTTATATATTCATTTTCTTTTCCAAATCCCAGATATGTATGTGTATGTACACATGAACCCGAATTCGAAGGGTCTATAACTTGTTGATATTAATCCGGTTTTGCTCCGATTGTTTTTATAAATAAAGATACGAACACAAATGTGTGGTATCTGAGCATCCCAATTGTTATAACAATGTTATAATAATGTATAATAATAATCATTTGGGTCATTATTAAATTGTCAATTCTAATTTACGAAATGTGGATTATTTTCATATGCTTGTTTCATTTTCTCATATTGATTTAATGAAATATTTAACTTTGTTATTATAAAAAATAATCAAATATGATTTAATTTTTAAGTAATTAGAAATAAATTTAGACATATTTTTAAAAAATTAATTAAAAATTTTACATAATACAGCGCTCTTATTCTATCCAGTATTTAGGACCTAAAAGTTACTTGAACCATTATTTAAAGATAAGAACAAGATCTACATCTACTTTAAAATAGAAGAGTAAAGATGAATGTGTTCTGAATCTTACTTGAATTATGTCGTTTACCATCAACTCTCCTCTTATTCCAATCTCCAACTCCCGTGTTTCAATATCAAAACCTCGAGACATGACAGAAATTTCCTCTTTCCAGATATTGATATATAAAAAACATGGACTTCCTATACAAGCAGAAGCCATAAAACTTCACAATATTTTGTTGTGATTACCTTGTATCAATACTTTTACCGCTAGGAAATTTCTCGATTTCAAAGCCATTTCGTTTCTTCACGGCAACTACTTTGCCACTAGGAAAGTGAGCTCTATAAACAGAGCCATAACCTCGTATATTTGTTTAGTTAATTAATCTATGTCTGAATTAGATAGACTTTATTTAATAAAATTTTAAAGTAGTCAAATTCAACTAAAACTCTAACTTAGAGGGTTTTGATTAAGCTTTTCTAAAGAATTTAAATTGTTTTGAGGCGATTGAAACTTTGGAGAAGTGGATTATGTGAATTCATACCCCATATTGTAATGATGCTCCTGCTAGGGAGAGGTTTATAAGTCCTTGGTTACATTTGAATTTTGATATATGCAGCTGACAGAATGGGCCGGCTGTTGTGTGGGGTAACAAAAAGGCTTCCCATTTTAATGGCCTAAAATCTTGCAGGCCCATTTTCTTTTTATGCTCCGACTCCGTGAAACGATATTTTTAGGGAAAAGTACAAAAAAGTACCATGTGGTTTCACCGATTCTCACTTGGGTACCTTGTGTTTTTTTGACCGTAGAACAGGTCCAACTTATGAAAATTTCCATCACGGACCGGTCCTAATCTCCGGTCCGCGTGTTTTTTACAAAACGACGTCGTTTTGACGGTGATGTGGAGCATTACGTGGAAATAACGTGGCAGTGGCTAATTACCAAACTAGTACATGATTAGTTTTTAATTTTTTTTAAACACCCTCTTCTTCTCTCCACCTTCCTCATCCTCCTTTTCTCCAACTCCAAAACCTTCTCCCACAAAACTTGCTCCTCCTTCCTCAAACTCAGAACAACCTCATTCAATCCCCTCAATTTGTTCTCCAATTCACCAATTTTCATCTACCACGGCTTCTCCGGTCTCCTAAATCGTCGCTGCTTCCTCGGCGAAAACACGGTGGAGGCGTTTCTGGATCTCTGGTCCGATCACCATAAGGAGAAGAAAATTCTTCGTGAAGATGCTAATCGCCTACATCTACCACGGCTTCTCCAGCCTCTTAAATCATCACTGCTTCCTCGACATAAACATGGTGGAGTTTATCTTCCTCGCCTAGACAACATCCCTCGATGCCATTGGCTCCCCTCGGATTGAGTGGTGGTTCACGTCCCTGATGGCATCTGAGGTGGCCACCGGCTCTACGGCTTTCCGGAAAGAGCTCGTTCTTCTTCTTGTCGGAGATGACGACGATTCCCCGTTGGGTTAAAACCGGAGACCGTGGAGGTGGACATCGTGGTGAACCACCGGTTGTCTCAGAACTCTCCAACTTCAAGATTACGATAATCAGAATCCGTTGGCCGAGAACCTAATTTTTGATTTTTATTTTCGTTTTTAATTTGGGGGAAAATGGAGAAGAAGACGGTTTCGAACGGGGAAGTGAAAATTGGGGAGAAGGGTTAAAATTGATATTGAATTAATTGGGCATGTCATTTGGTGGTTTTATTAAATGTTACTTCTTGGCGTAGTTAATTTCTGGGAATTAGGAAGAAGAATGGGGTGAAGAAGGTTAAAGTGGGAGGAGGCGAAGGTGGGAGAGGGTGGAGAGAGAGGTGTCAGAGGTGAGAGAGGGTGGAGAGAGAGGATAAAAAAGGGAAGGAAGTTTTGAAAATATTATTGAAATATTTGGTATTACAATAAATATTTTACCTACTAACACATCATCGATCTAAAACACGTGGACTGCCACGTCGAGTGTCAAAACGACGTCGTTTCGTCAAAAAGACGCGGACCGGAGATTGGGACCGGTCCGTGATGAAAATTTTTATAACTTGGACCTGTTCTACGGTCCAAAAAACACAAGGTACTCAAGTGAGAATCGGTAAAACCACAGGGTACTTTTTTGTACTTTTCCCATATTTTTAAGGACAAAATATCTTCGGTCACTGATGTATGAGGAAAAAACAAATCTATTATTATCCTTCAGATTTGTAAATGCTTACGAGATCTGCTCTTGATTTCATCCGTCAATAAATTTTTTTAACTTTTACGCGCTTAAAAAAAAGTTAAACTAAGAACAAATGAAACTTGAAAGTCAAAACTTCTTCCGTGGATAACTTCCCTAAATCTTTTTTTGAGAATTTTTGTTTAAATATTGTGAACATAATGTCGGGATTTGACGATGGTTATTCAATGGGGATTGAGGATACACAAACAATAAAGTATTACTTTCCACCAAAAAAAAAACAATAAAGTATTACTACTAAAATTTACATGGAAATCTTTTGATAACGTATTTTAGTAAGATTTGAAGATGATTTATTTTAGGGTAAGTTATATTTGGTCCCCTCTAGTTTGATATATTTAACGCTACTTTCTTGTAATTCGCAAATCGATTAAAAAATTTCTTTGTTTGGAGAATTTATACTATTTAGTTTCTCACGCCGAAACTGACATATTTTTCTGGCGATGAGGCATGGAAAATGCACATATATTCTTCTATTAAAAACAAAAAAAGTGGAAAAATCTGGGACAAAAATACTCTGGAGGCGAAAGAGGAAGATGGAGGAGGGAAGGAGGAGGAGGGAAGAGGAGAAGGAGGAGGAGAGGAAAAAATCCGAAAATGGAGAGGATGAGGAGGAGGAGAGAAAAAAATCCTGAAATGGAAAGGAGGAGGAGGAAGGTGGAGGAAGAGGGCGGAGGAGGAGAGAAGAGGAAGAGGAGAAAGGGAAAATCCCGAGGAAGAGGGAGGGGGAGGATGAGGAGGAGAAGGAGAGGAAAAAATCCGGAAGAGAGGAGGAAGG
>SOPF01026366.1:19987-36249 GCA_012979155.1 Hypericum perforatum | reverse complement strand
GTGGAGGAGGAGGAAAGTGGAGGAAGAAGGCGGAAGAGGAAGAGAAGAAGAGGAGGAGGAGAAAGAGAAAGGAGAAAGGAAGAGAAAAGAAAAAGATGAAGAGAAAGAAGATGGAGGAAAAAAGAGTGTCTTTTAGACCAAGGGTATTTTTGTCAATTCGCGTTGCCGGAGAAGTATGTCAGTTCCAAGAACAAGGACTGAATAATATAAATTCTCCAAATTAAGGGGATTTTTTTATTCGATTTGCAAATTACAAAAAAACCAACATTAAATGTATCAAACTAGAAAGGGCCAAATATAATTTACCCTTCATTTTATTGATAATTAATATATACTTTTCTGAAATTTTGCGTTGAACCCTTCACCTTCTTGTGGCTGTGTGTTTTCTTGGCACCCATGCAACTGCCACCCATATAATTAACCATCAATTACTGCACGGGTTTGGATAGTCCCACTACCTTTTCTTCATGTACAACTGAGCTGGGATGTTCACATGATACGATGTTTCTCCCAAACTAAGTTCTACCATCTGAAATGTTAGACATCGCTAATTGTTAATCTCGTTCTTCGCTTATATTCATTCACGTACGTCTTAAAATATCACCAAACTATTATAATAGCATTTGGAGTTTGAATATTAAAGTATAAAAAACAGATCAATATTCCTAGATATTTATTTATTTTGCCAATATAATTTTTTTTTCCTCAAATAGGGAATCATGTGTTTTAATTCAACGCCCCGAGTGCAACATTGATCTATGTGTTGGACCACACACCATATATAGTTGTTGATAAAAATGTCGTTAGTTCAGATCTTTACTAAAAGAAGAATAGAATACATATAATTAGGGACGGATCTAGAAAATTTATACTATGAGGGCAAAATATTTATATAATTTATGCGATTGACAAAAAAAAATTCACTACATTATAATATAATCTTACATCAAATAATTATAATATATCATAATTGTTGCCGTCTTTTTTCATGTTCTAAAATCTCTCCGTGATATTCTTTGTATCAAAATTGTCAAAAATTCCTATACCAGTTACAACAAGATAAACTGCTGAGAAATAAAAGATAACCGCCAAGGAACAAACACAACAATTCAGAAGTAATCAACGGTCTCCTCTGTCAAGTAAAACACGTCCGGTAAAAAATCTAAAATTCCCCGCCACTCTTCGATGTGATCGGCGACGACCAAATTCACAACATAAATTGAATTATTATAAAAAACTTAAATAGGTAACCTTTGTGAATTGTAAAATGAGTTCTTTTGGAAAACAAGAAAGAGTCTTTTGGATGCTTTTGAATTGTCTCTCTTTTGGAGGAGGAGGAAATTTTTTTTTAAGTTGAAGTCTTGGCCTTTTAACCTTTAGGATTTTTATTTCATGAGAGAGGAAAGAAATTCTAGATAGTTTTTTTTTATAATGGAAATCTTAGTTGGTAATTTTGATCCATAAATGGGTGGTCTTTTTTGGTAAAATATACAATATGTGATTGTTGGCCAAAATAAGTTATTTTTTTTAGATATTTGTGGGGCCAATAAAAATATTTTAAATTTTGTTGTGTCAATTTTATCTTTAGACAATTTTGTCTTTTTCTAAATTGTGGGGGCAAATTAATCAATATTAATGGAGACAAACTTTTTTCTGTTAAATATTAACTATAATTTTTTTTTTACAAGTAGATCCGTCCCTGCATATAATAATCCTAATTATTGTTTGATAATGTTCGACAACACCATAAATTTACCAAAATGTGTGCACAACTATAGACATTATTGCTTATTAGTTACTTTAGGGTGGGGGCACCCAAGTCCCCTCAATATTAATTTGGGTAGGTTGTGAATTGAATAGATGCCACCAGGTGATTAAGCTTTGAAATCATGCAATGCAAGAGCAGTTAAGTGATTAACAACTTGATTTAGTTTGTTCGGACAGTAATACACATACAAGGTTAGGTGAAATGAAACACCTCTCTATAAAAAAAATGAAACAGGTAGCAGCGCGTGGCAGGCTAAAGACCGTCAGTTGGAAATCTTTTTTGACCAACCTCGCGTCTTTCTCTTTGTTTCCGACCTTTTATAGTACTAGAGTAGAGTCAATATTTAAGAGATATTTGACCAAAAAAAATAATTTAAGAGATAATCATTCCTATAATATTTTTATATTTGCACGATTTAAACTTAAAACTTCTCGAAAATTTAAATCTGTTATCTTTTTTGATCAGTTTGCAACCTTCTTTACGACAACACAAAAACCTACGTCTGTTTGTGGCGTGGTCACCTAGCTAAGCTAGCTACTCCGGCTTATTAAGGAACTGGCTTCCCGAATCCAACAGAATTTAAATTAATCACTCAAAACTTTCAAAACATCAAATAATGACAATTTTCTTTATTAAATTCGAAAACTCTGATGAAATCAAAATAAACTTTTGTCAAGAAATCTATATGTAATTGATTGTTCGATTGGTTAGAATTCCACGGAGAAGCGACATGAAACAAGTGGTAATTAATTGATAATAAGTATGGAATCTCCAACCTCGAGATCATGCTTCACTCGACTGGAACCAGCTCACAGTTCGAAATTAAAATAACCATATTCTATATTATATTTTTTTTTATAAGTATGTTATTTTTAAGGAAATATATGCATATCAGTGAGGATGATTTTTATTTATTTATTTGCTAGAAAGCAGTGGGATTGTTCATAAAGCACACAAGACGCATCGTGGCCTTTCTTCTTTCAAGCGCTTGTGCTTGCAGCTATTAAATAGACAGCAAGGCACTAGATTCAATTCAATAACTATTTAGGTAAGGAAAGTTGTGACATCAGCAAGCGATCAACTGAATTTTGTGTTTCCCAACTTAATGCTGAAAGCGAATGATGAATTTTGCTTTGATTTTTTTAAAGAGTTCTTTTATACATATCAAAATGTTTCATCACTTATGCACAAGTGTTTTATACTAAAGTAGTGTCATTAAGCACAAAAATTGTTTAAGAATATTAACCATCTAATAACAATTGTTAGTAAATTAGTGATAATTTTGATCTTAAATTACTATATTTGGTCCCACACCTTTTTCTCCCTGGGCGTGTGCTCCATGCGACCTATTTGCCTTCTCCATTCCTTTTCCAAATAATTGTCAGTCTTCATCATAGTCTTCAACAAGGGACAGCATTTGTTTATGTACAAAATAACTATTTTGTTATAATTATTCAAATTTATTATAATTAGGTTAATTATTTAATTATAACTATTCAAATAACAAATATTCAGATCATTATATCAAAACACAGACCATTATATTTAATTGGATAAACTTCTATCAAAATATGAAATTATTAATCAAAATACAAATCATTATATCTGATTGAACAAACTATTCTATCGAATTTCGAATCATTATATCAAAATTATTATATCAAAACATGGACAATTATATTTAAAATAATCGCTTCAATAATCGATATTTGCTTCAAAATTTACTAATACAAAAATAGGCTCATCCTCGATAATCGCTTGAATCTTCGATAATTGGTTCTTCAGATTTGAGCTCCTCGATTTTATCCTTTTTTTTTGAATATGCCCATCTTGGTTATTGATTTTTTGGATCCAGGTATTCTCTTGAAATGAAAATATTAGTTTAAAACTTACAAATACAAAACATTATTAAAAAATTAGTTCTAAAATAGAATTCGACATAGGTACAAAATGATAACAAAGAAAACTAAAAATAGAAAGAAAACTAATGAATAAGTTGCCTAAAAGAGAAAGAGAAGGGTAAGTGCATGCATGAGCATAGTGGCTAGCTAGGAAATAGGTGACATCAACCAGTAGTCAACCATATAAATACACTAGTCAACCATATGCATACACTAGTGTGTAATCAGATGAAATTTGTTCTTGATTCAAGAGTTAAAATATAAAAATATATGTATAATACGGGAAAAAAAACTCGTAAAATTAAATACGATAATACTTGATTTAGGAAAAAAACATTTCCCGAAAAATATAAAGAAGAAAGAAAATAATGAAAAAAGTTGCCTAAAAGGAGATAGAAAAATGAATGGTAAAGTCGCTACAATGGGTGGATGGGTGGGTGGGTGCATGCATGAGTAACGTACGACGTCTAACTACCACCACCACCTCCACACTCACCGTACTATCCTAACTCCATTTCCATTTTACGTTTGGTGATTGTCGTGGCGGATCTATCTACCTTTCATCCAACCTAACACCTTCTCCTCCTC
This sequence comes from Hypericum perforatum, assembly GCA_012979155.1. Taxonomy (NCBI): domain Eukaryota; kingdom Viridiplantae; phylum Streptophyta; class Magnoliopsida; order Malpighiales; family Hypericaceae; genus Hypericum; species Hypericum perforatum. Next base: position 31,992 of record SOPF01026366.1, on the reverse strand, counting down.
CTCCTCCACCTATAAGTAAACATATATCTGGGAACATCCTTTCTCATTCTCCACGTCCCAATAACCAAACTCAAATCAAACAGCCAACTTTATAGAGAGACTCTAAAATCATATACTATGACACCTTCCATTGAGGAGATCAGGAACGCCCAGAGGGCAGATGGCCCCGCCACCGTGCTCGCCATCGGCACCGCCACCCCGGCTCACTGCGTCCTCCAGTCCGACTATCCCGACTACTACTTCCGTGTCACCAACAGCGAGCACATGACCGACCTCAAAGAAAAATTCAAGCGCATGTGTAAGTTGGATTTTTGTCGACTAAAACAAATTGTATCTTACCAAAAATACTTACTTGCATGGGTTAATTTTGCAGGCGACAAGTCGTACATTAAGAAGAGGTACATGCACCTGACAGAGGAGATCCTCAAGGAGAATCCTAAGATGTGCGACTATTGGTCCCCGTCCCTCGACGCACGCCAGGACATTGTTGTCGTCGAGATCCCGAAGCTCGGGAAGGATGCGGCTGTGAAGGCGATAAAGGAGTGGGGCCAACCCAAGTCCAAGATCACCCACCTCGTCTTCTGCACTACTTCCGGCGTCGATATGCCCGGTGCCGACTACCAACTTACCAAGCTCCTCGGCCTCCGCCCCCACGTCAAGCGCCTTATGATGTACCAGCAAGGCTGCTTCGCCGGCGGCACCGTCCTCCGTCTCGCCAAGGACCTCGCCGAGAACAATCGTGGCGCCCGCGTCCTCGTTGTTTGCTCTGAGATCACGGCCGTCACCTTCCGCGGTCCCTCGGAGACGCACCTCGACTCCATGGTTGGACAGGCGCTCTTTGGAGATGGAGCGGCCGCCGTTATCGTCGGCGCCGACCCCGACCCGGTACTCGAAAAACCACTCTTCCAGCTCGTATCAGCCTCCCAAACCATCCTCCCGGACTCCGAGGGGGCGATCGACGGTCACCTGAGGGAGGTCGGACTTACCTTCCACCTGCTCAAGGACGTACCCGGACTCATCTCGAAAAACATAGAGAAGAGCCTCGTGGAGGCGTTCAAGCCGATAGGGATCAGCGACTGGAACTCCCTATTCTGGATAGCCCACCCGGGTGGGCCCGCCATTTTGGACCAGGTGGAGGCCAAGCTGGCCCTCAAGGAGGAGAAGCTCCGGTCGACCCGACAAGTGCTCAGCGACTACGGGAACATGTCCAGCGCGTGTGTGCTGTTTATTCTCGACGAGATGAGGAAGAAGTCCGTCGAGGAAGGGAAGCTCACCACCGGAGAGGGGCTCGAGTGGGGCGTCCTATTCGGGTTCGGACCCGGACTCACCGTCGAGACCGTCGTCCTCCACAGTCTACCCACCACCCAGCAGGCCGTTTCCGCCTAGATGATAACTAGATTTCCATTCTTCTTCTTATTATTATTATTATTTTTACTTTGGAATTAAATCTGGATTTGGGACGTCATATCGTCTGTGCAATAATTGCATCAACGTGGTATATTTAATTATGAAATGATATTATTTGCCGTTATTAATTATTCCTCGTATGTTTTTGGTGGAAATTAATTACTCCTCGTGTTAGCGTTGAGGTCGACTCTCTTATAAAGATCCAAATATATGTCTTGCTCTATTCAATTATCAGTGATTGTAGCAATATTTTTTTTTTCTATTTCAGCAAATATCCATATATCAATTAACCAGATAAATTATAAGTTGGAGTTCAATAATATATTAGTCTCAAATTACTTGGTTTTCGGGTCTGTTGATGGACTGATAGGTGGCGATGTCACGTTTTAGTTTAAGGTGTTCGGTGAAAATGTTGTGCAGCCGATGGTCAAAAGCTTCACGAAGATATTTTAGTCCCAAGTTTGGACCGCGGGGGCCTCTCTTCATTCTAACTATATACCGATTGTTTTTCGGTAGGTAAATTGTCCACCTTTAGAAAATATTTTCAAGTGTACTGTAGCTTATGTTAATACATAATTAAATACCACATGCACTAAATATTTGATTGGAAAAATAAGGAAATTGTTGTCGTGAAAATTTTCATCACTTTCTATTTCACATGTTTTTTCTTATATCATTAGAGAAAGTGCCTAGCTTTAAGTCTCAATATCAATTTTATAATCTCTGCTGACCAAAATATGTTTGTTTTTGGTCAGTGACCAAAATAGTTAGAACCTGTTACATACTAACTCTAAGCGAACAAGCAGCTCTTCCCGCTATTTTTTAAGACGAACCTTAAAAAGGGAAAAATACACTAAGGTCCCCTTTATTTGGTTGAATAGATGATTTAGTCACCGATGTTTGTTATATTATTTTCAGATTTTTTTTTAGAAATTGATCTGCAAGCTGCCTTTCTCCAACATGTTCATGATCATGTCCAGATGATGACCAAGAACATTAGTATGTAGTAGCCTAGCTTAGTCTCATCATACTACTTTAAGATGAATACAAGTTCTTTTCCGACACTTCGGTTTCTCTTTAATCCGGATACGAAGTAACCACTCTTCTAAAATTTTTGCTTCAACCATGTTTCTAGAAACCAATTCCCTGGCGAAATTTACTCGCATTTTTGATTCATGAGATGTTCTTATAACTTTATAGTGAATTTTGTTATTAGTCTGAAAGTCAACGCTCATGTTGCAGCAATATTTAGTGAAGATTCCTTCTGCAATTGCCGGCCGGAAAAGCATCTAAGCTACTTGTCTCTTGGAAAAGATTCTCATTTCAGTAAAAATAATTAACAAGTCCTATACCAGGAAATCCAACGTACTAATCATGTATATATGCTCTTGCTTCTGCTGCTTCTGATTCTGATTCTTTGAACTCACTTCTCTATTGAAAAAGAGGGATCCGGTTGAAAGTTCTTCTCTTGCAGATCAAGAATAGGAAATGGACAATGGAAATGTCGGTTCGCACGCTTCGCTAGTTACTGTTCCAATGGCTGGAGGAGATAGCCCATATAGCTATGCAAACAATTCTAAAACCCAGGTAATTTCTCCAAATTCTGATATTTAGCTTGTTATATCGCGACAAAGGGGCCGTCGCACGTTAAACACTAACTTCTTTTGGCCATATTCTTTGGGTTTGCTGATGGATTCGCTTAGTTTATGTTGGTGTTCAGCTTAAAATTACTGATTGGTTGAAGATGATTTGTATGCAGAGAGCAGGATTTGATTCATTCAAGGGTCTGTTGAAGGAGGAAATTGCGAAAAAGTTGGAACTGAAGCAGCTGCTTAGTTGTTCCAAGGTGTTTTAACATAGCTGACTTGGGGTGTTCCATTGGACCGAACACATTTGCAGTTGCTGACTGCATAATCGAAGCTATCGAATCCAAGCGCCAAACAGAAGAGAAAAGCTCTGCGAGCATTGAGTATCAAGTTTACTTCAACGATCACTCGAAAAATGATTTTAACACGCTTTTCAGGTCCATGCCTCGAGAGCGACTTTACTTTGCAGTGGGCGCGCCTGGGAACTTCTACCAGAGAATATTCCCCAAGAGCAGCCTACATTTTGTGCATTGTTCGTATGCAATCAATTGGCTTTCAAAAGCACCAAAATATTCACCTGAAATAGATTCTAAGAAGAAGGTCTATGCGGGTAACAAGGAAGTCAAGGAGTATGCAGATCAGTTTGCCAGCGATATGGAGTTATTCTTGAATCTCAGAGCAGAAGAAATCGTCTCCTGCGGCTTTCTGGCTATCATTGTTAGAGGTCTCCCAAGAGGAGCTGATCCCGAAAAATTTGAGCTGACGGCATGTTTCAACATTCTAGTCTCCTGCCTTGTCGACCTGGCCAATATGGTAAGCATTCAATTAATCGGTTTCTCTCTAGGATGAAATTCTTATCAGTTGCAGATGTTACTGAGAACTTGTTGCTTCCTGGTTTTTGTAACAGGGCATTATTGAGGAATCCGAAGTAGACTCGTTCAGGATGCCTCTGCATTGGCCTTCACCGGAAGAGCTAGAAGAGATAGCTGGAAGAAGCAGGTACTTCAAGATCGAGCGAATTGAGCAATCAATGAAGCCAATGCCTCCGCTGACCAGGGAAATTGTTTGTGCCAAAGTACTTTCTATGAGATCTGCTATTGGTCATTTTATCACAGAACACTTTGGGAATGAGATAGCTGATGAGGTGTTCAACCTCTATGAAGAGAAGCTTCTCAAGTTATACCTTTCCGCAGACCCAGGCATCATTCCGATGGCTGATCTGTTCATCCTTCTCCGTCGTGTTAATGTCGATTGAAATATATCTAATGTGTTTATGATCATGTCCAGATGATGACCAAGATCATCAGTATGTAGTAGCCTTGGTTTAGTCTTCTGAGACTGCAATGTTTCTCTGAATTGGATCAAAGTCATCACTCTCAAAATAAGCTTCTTTAATTGACCATATACTTCAAAATGAATTATTTGGTTAATTTATCTGCAATTGGATTCATATAATATTCTCATCGAATCTAGGAGAGATTGTCTGAAAGTCAAAACCTTCTAGATGTGCCTGAGCTGGAACTGACCTCAGCTACTAAAATTATTAAGACAACAAGATCTCGTTTGCAACGTCCAATATCAGAAAGTCAACTTAATATATTGAATGGAAACTGTGTGTATATATAATTATATATTGCCTGCTCGGTGTATGCTCTTCTTCAACTTCTGGTAGAGGAGGGATCTGGTTGTGAGCTCTTCTCTTGTAGATTGAGAATCGGTTATCGGAGCAATCAAAATGGATAAAGGAAACGTCAGCTCGCAAGATTCGCTAGTTACTGTTCCGATGGCTGGAGGAGATAGCCCATATAGCTATGCAAACAATTCTACATTCCAGGTATTCTCTGCAAATGCTGATCTTTACTGATTGCTTGAAGTGTATATTTTAATGTTTTCGTATACAGAGAGGAGGCATGGATTTAGTTAAGATCCTGATCAAAGAGGAAATAGAGAAGAAGCTGGACCTGAAGCTGCTACTTGGTTCTTCCGGTGTGTTCACCATAGCCGATCTGGGGTGCTCCATCGGACCCAACACGTTCCTAGCCGTTGACAGCATGATAGAGGCTGTCGAATCCAAGCGAAAGTCCGAAGGAGGAAGCTCTGCAAGCATTGAATATCAAGTTTACTTCAATGATCACATTGCAAATGATTTTAACACTCTTTTCAGGTCCATGCCCACTGAGAGACTTTACTTTGCAGCAGGCGTGCCAGGGAACTTCTACAGGAGGATATTCCCTAAGGCCAGCTTACATTTTGTGAATTGTTCCTATTGTATCAATTGGCTTTCAAAAGCACCAAAATATTCCCATGGGATAGATTCAAGAGGAAGAACCGTGGTGGGAAACAAGGGAGTCAAGGAGTACCGAGATCAGTTCGCCAATGATTTGGAGTTGTTCTTGAACCATAGAGCGGAGGAAATGGTCCCAGGTGGCTTTCTGGCTCTCCTTGCTGCAGGTATTCCAAGAGGAGCAGATCCTAAAAATTCCGAGATGACGGCAGTTTTTAACACTTTATACTCCTGCCTTGTTGACATGGCCGAGATGGTAAGCAACGAGTATCCAAACATTCAGTTATCCTCCTCAACGAGACAGATGGTCACCAGGAAGAAAATTCTTAGCACTTTAAAGAGCCTCGGTTCCTGAAAACTGAATACATGCTGTTACTTATCGCAGGGGATTATTGAAGAAGCCAAAGTAGAATTGTTCCGGATGCCAGTACATGATGCTTCACCGGAGGAGCTAGAAGAGATAGCTGGAAGAAGCAGGTACTTCAAGATCGAGCGAACTGAACAATCAACGCGGCTGCTGCCTCAGCTGACCAGGGAAACCGTGCGTGTCAAAGTACTGGGTCTGAGATCTGCGGTTGGGCATTTTATCACAGAACAGTTTGGGAATGAAATAGTTGATGAAGTCTTCAGCCTTTATGAAGAGAAGATGCTCAAATATTACCTTGCCATGGACCCAAGCATAATTCCAGTGTCTGATCTGTTCATCCTTCTTCAACGTGTTAATTTCGATTGAAACTTATCCATGACTCTGTTTATGAATAACGAGGAACTTTGTATTTCGCACCTCTACCAGCTGCAATGCAACTGCTAATTTAAGGCACTGCATTCAATAAAACCATGTCTAATGTTATTCCTTGTTGAAGGTCAATGAACAATGTAATAATTTACACTGAACCACATTTGTGTACGGGGTACCTTGAAACAGAGTAATAATTTACATAAACAATCCAATAATGAGAAAATGCGAAACATTCAACAAAGTTCCATATCTTGAATATTGTGAAAACAAGGCTCATTGTGGCCTGTAGTAATCTCTTTGACTTTGATGTGGGGGGTACGGTGATGGGGCAGTGTATGGAGGTCGGGGAAATGATGCAGGTTGCTGCCCGTGGGTATTGTAGTACGGTCCCCGCCACCCAGGATAGGCTGGTTGACCATACTCCTGGCTTGGTGGCGGCTGTTGTTGAGCTTGCTGGGGAGGGTACGGGGCACCAGGAGGGCCTTGGATGTGATATGAAGCGTGGTGCTGGGAGCTGTAAGGAGCAGGAGGGAGGACATAACCAGGTGTCGGTTGTTGATCAGGTCGCTGGTAGTACGGTGCTTGAGAGCGAGGAGCATTCTGTGGATCTGATGATGTCGGTTGTGCACTGGATCTCTGGTTTTGATTGACCATAGGATAGCTGTGAGACCCGGTGTTGCTATGGTCCTGGAAACTAAGCCCAGCCATTTGTCTTTGCACATCTTCCATCATTTCTCGACATTGGATGTTCCTCGTCATTACAAAATCACTGCATTGCTGCTTTACATTGGTGATAGCATCCTGTATGAGGAAAACGATACACGCATCAATACCAATGGGCAAGGAATGTAGCTATTTAGGACACTCTTCCCGCTCATTCCACAAGCTGTAACAGATGCTTCAGAACAAGAATCCGAAATCCGAACAACCAATTACAAGCATTCTGCTAGATCCCCAAGGACGAACATGCGAACCCGCACCACAACAATTGCAACAGACTACTCCGCCAAAATAAGTAGCAGAAAGCATAAACTGGGAAGAGGTCCAGTCCAGAGACCAGACATCAAAGCGCTGGTGCATAATAGGAAATGAGAAACTTAGGTTACCTGCAGGGTAACATAGAACTTCAACCCCTCATTTATGTTGTCTTTCATTTCCCGGTATTTCACTACGGCAGCTTGTATCTGCTTATAGCACTTTTCACGAGAGGCTGAAACAAGCCAAGAGAAAATATTAACAGGGGAGACCAGGAAAATACCTTTTAATAGTGCTAGATGGCTGGCCCCGCAGCAGGCAGTGAATCATACATAACTCTCATGCGTGTTAAGTTACGAAATCTTAAGCAAGAAATTAAGGAAATACAACGGATCAAAACTAGCATCTAAAAGGGGCAAGGTGACCTTTATAGTCTTCAAGGTTGAAGATAGCCGCAAACTCGTCATTCTGGGCCTGTAGAATGAAATGGCGTATAACAACAGGAACAGAATTAGGTTGAGAAGAATTGATAGAAAAATGTACTGCTCAGAAGAGTATTTCAACGCATGCCTGAATGGAAAGTATTTCACTTCTTGATAGAAAGGTGACAACGCATTTATAACAAAAAAGGGATATTATGACAAGCAAGTTGCACCAAAACTATTGCATGATCTACTAATAACCACTGCTACAGAGCATTTTCCCCTGTTTTTTAACCGTTTAATCAGAACAAATTGTACGGCGAAAAGATGAAAGTTGGCCTAATATCCCAGGAAATAAATAAAAAAACACGTAGAATGGTAATCAGGGTAAAGGGAGACCTGGATTTGCATTAACAACTGTTCTTGTGCCTCAATGTTTTTGGAAATTTCCTGGCAGATATGATCATACTTTGAAATCTCTTTTCTGAAGAGGTCTTCGTGGGAACCAGTCGAAGTCATTAATTTGGGCAAAATATCATCCTGATACCAGGAATAGCACATGAGAGAATAAGTCAATCTTTAGGAAAAAACTACAGAAAAAAATATAGCATTCTACATAAACCACCAAAAATCATGAATTCATGATTATGTCACCAAGATTAAACCGAGATAGAGAACAGGAAATACAGACTGCAATTGACAGCAGTCATTAAGAAAAATAACATGGTTAAGCAGAACAGGACCAGTCGGCTAAGAGGTTAAACAGAAGTATCAATGCACAACAGCTAGCACATCGGATGTACGAATTTCAGAAACTCTTGAAACAGGAAAAATGCAAACAAAGGGACTGGTTACAGGAACTATGTGAAATAAAGCACATACCCAATAATATACCCAAACCAATTCTGTAGGAGGAAAAACATGTACAAATAAGTTGCGAAAAAGCAAGTGCCACACTAAAGTCAAACCTTTCTTTTCATTTCCTTTAACATATCTTCAAGACCAGCACGGTGTGCTCCAAGATTCTCCAACTGCCTCTGTATGGTTGGAGCAAACGCAGAAAAAATAGTTCACATCACAGGATAACTCTAAGAATGAGCTACTGCAACAGTAAAGTTGCAATTAACGAATAATTCATAAAATGCCGTGGAAATGAAGTTCAGCAGCAATGAGTACCAAACTCTGTTTTAGAGCTCCCACAATAGCGTCTTCATTGGCATCCAAAGACATGATTGGTCGAGCCAAAGATGGAAGAGCAGACTCTATCTGAAAGATACAAAAATACACGAATAAGATATTACTAGTCTGTATCCACAAGCACCTTTTTTCCCTATGATAATTGATTGGTAACCAGAAACAGACAAATAAAGCAGAACCATTAATGCCTAAACCAAGACCAACTAGATAATGAAAAGACGATAAACATGTAAAAACAACTGAAAAACAATACTAAATGGTCCTGACACTCTTATTCTGCTTCATAACACTTGAGAGCTTACTACTTGTTTAAATTGACGAACCGATTTTAAGAGATCAAAGTGGGGAGAAAACAAGCAAGAGAATGATGCACCCAAACTTGCCGTATGAAAATAATAACAACGAACTCAAGAAGGCATATAAATAAATTCAGGACATACAGGCCGTCTGTCAAGAATTGACATTAGTGCAGCATGATCCCTAACAGAACGCTCAATTTTAGCATCACTGTCAGCAGCTTGCTTCAGGTTGCCGGCAAATCTGTTCAATCTGTCCAGCAAATTCTTTGTCAAGGTACTGGACTGAGGCCTGGTCCACCTGGTCCCAAACTGGCTTCTGAATTGAGCATCCTCTGCCGCTTCTTTCTGCAAAAGCTCCTCAGTCTGCACAAGCAATTCCTGGTTCACCCTCCTCAAATCCCTCAACTGCTGCAATTCCGCTTCCAATCCGACCGGGCCACCACTGATCTGCACTGCTTCTACATCCTCCTTAAGGTCAACTGGGAGCGTAAAGTTTCCTTCCAACGCAAGAAGTGAGTCAGGTAGATCCATTTCTTTGAGCCTCACTCGAGTTAGTTCACTTCCTTGCTGCAATATCTCGGCTTGAGTCCTTATAATGTCATCTACCATCTCTGTATACCTCGAAAGCGATTTAGCACTGTTATCTGGAACCAGACTAGCAAACAGCTTCTCCTTGCTTGCATCAAGTACATCGTTCATTGACATCGGTTTCACCATGGAAAATGCTGCTAGTGGTCGTAGGGAACTTAGGGGAGGAATCCTCATCAAATAAACCCTATCATTTTCCTTTACAGCCCTATCCAGATTCCTATTGATATTTGATTCAAGCTTCGTGACTGCATCAAGGAGCTGTGCAGGCGCCCCCTTTGAACTTTTCTTGGCCTCCACCAATGCATTAGCTGCACTCCTCAACCTAGAAATTTCCTCGGCAATCTCTTCTTTCTCATGCAACTCCAAACTGTACCTATAGCAAGCTTCAGCATAAAACAGTGCAGCCTTTAGCTGGACATGAGCAATCCAGCCCTTTTCAAAATGATCCTTGAGAGGTGCAACACTAAGAGCCGCAAAAGCTTCCTCATAGAACAGGCCAACCTGCAGCAAATAAAACACTGAAACATTTAGCCGAATCAATGGTATCATTTTGACGGATACCAAAGAGCGAAACCAAATTAGCTAAAAAGCTGAAGAAAAAAGCAAATTTAGTGAACCATAACCATATACCGATTCCGTCAAACTCACAAAAGAAGAATAAAAATCACAGCTTCTGCCCATTTACCCACCCCCCAACTTTTCAAGAACAGGCAAAGCACTCACATTGATCTTCACAAAACTAGGTAACTTTCTGAGTGTTAAAACGCATAGCCCAGATTCCAACCCGAGAGAAAATCGCATCTACTGACCACTAGAAGCTATACAATGGAATCATATCAGTGTCCCCTCGGTCCCTGGGGTCTCTTACTGACAATTCCACTCAATTAATCAAATTCAACCAACAAACTCTAACACGCACAAACGAGTCAACCTAGGGCAAATGCCCCCTCACTGACCTGGCGGGCGATCTTGGCGCAGACCCCAGGGCTGCTCCCCTTGGTGATGGTGTTCTCGAACACGCACTCCTGCGCCTGCGCCAGCATCAGCCGCTCCAGCATCCCCGCGCACTCCACCGACACGTCCACGGTTGTGCTGCTGCCCACGGCTGCCTTCCCGGCCGCGACGTCCCTCAAATGCGCGAACGCCCCCGCAGCCCCGATGAACGCGTGGATGGCGTCCCTCCGCCCCTCGGGCGACGACCGGTCGCACGACAGCCCGATCTGACTGTACGCAGCGCCTAGGTTGAACAGAACCGCGGCCTTCTCGAGGTGGATGTTCTGCTGCGCCGCCTTGGACTTGTTCTTGAAGGCGTCGTGCCAGGTGAAGGTCAACGAGTTGACGTGATCGAGGTCGGGGGAGATCGGGAAGCGCGTCTCGATCAGGCAGAGGCACTTGTAGTAGGCGACGAGGAGGTCGCGGCGGGCGGCCGGGGTCGGGTCGGACTGGCGCTCCAGGTCAGACCGGTAAGATTTAACCGTTTGGAGGTCGTCTTCGAGGAGCGAGGCCTCGCGGTCCGAGTAGTGCGAGGCGATGTAGTTGCGGAGTGGTCGGTAGAGGTCGACCGGAGTAGTTTTCTTCTCGTGGATCGCGAGCATGATGTTCGCCGCCGACGCGGTGGCGGAGGATTGACCCGACATCGGCGAGGATTTTTTCAGTTTCAGTATTCGGATCCGGGTCGGGATAACTTAGGGTGTAAGGTTACTGTTATAATAAATCTGATATTTATTCCGGAAGAAATTATGAGCTAGAAATTGACGCGGCTTAAAATCGAATGTCATACGATAACGATTATTGTAATTTCTTTTGGTCCTATAGTTTTTAGAATTTGACAAAAAAATTGTCGTACAGATTTTAAAAATATATCGTATCTAATCTAACTCCCTTATAACCAGGAAGAAAAGTAATTCTTGTCTATTGTAGCCTTTTTTACGTGTAAATAATTTATAATGTTTGTTATTGGTAAAGAATATTCATATTCAACTATTATAAAACTATGCACATAAAATTATTATATTAAAAATTGTTCAAACTTTAATTTTGCCAATATATCAAAAAAAATTGGTATCGTGAAAATACAGTAATACACAAGAGAGCGTCATGTTGCATGGATCATCATGATTTGTTTTCAATAATATTGTATGTATGTTTCCGGTTTTAAGTTAATTGATTTCGAGATTTTTGTTGTTTTTTGCGATTATTGTTTTAGATTTAAATCATAATAAAATTGGTGTTGGTTGAGATATTTCACACTCCAAACATATGTTACGTCTATTTTTTTGAGGTTATTTTTTTTTATAATATTACGTCGATTTTTTAGTCGTGATATTCTATATACCCAATTTTATCGAAATATTAGTCTGACTTAAACATTATCATAAAATTTCTTGAACTAGTTACCCTAAATTATGTGACGCGGACGAGTAAAAAAAAATGGGTAAATTGCCCTCCCATCCTTCTCCTTTGCTTAAATTACTATTTTTTTCCCTACTGTTTCAAAAATGATGA
>SOPF01026366.1:0-19587 GCA_012979155.1 Hypericum perforatum | reverse complement strand
TCATCATTTTTGAAACAGTAGGGAAAAAAATAGTAATTTAAGCAAAGAAGAAGGACGGAAGTGCAATTTACTCAAAAAAAATTATGTGACGCGGTGGACCAAATTCTAAAGGCGCGTGTCCTTAGCGTGTTTGTAATTAGATCATTCTGGAAGCTAACAGGTGGCCGAAAGCTTCATAAAATTACACTCTCGAAGAAACCCTAATTTGACTTTCCCCTATCGTTTCCGATCGAACTTTTTCCCCTCCTCCGATCCGCTCATCCACCTCTTCAAGGTACGATCTCCTTTCCCTCAACCTCTTCTTCGACGTTATTGCCCTTGTCCTAAAGAAGAATCAATGTAGGGTTTTGGTTTTCTTTTTGGTTTGTTTTGGCGGTCTGGATTAAAGTCGTTTCCTTTTCTAGGAGACATTGGTCTGTAAGGTTATGACCTTGTGACTAGGGTTTCTATTAAATTGCCCGGAATTCGTATTTGTCCAATCGATTCTCTTTATCTTAGTAATTAACGATGGAATGGGGGTCCTCTTTGGTTAATGGCTGTTCTTTTGGGTTGTGGTTGAACTTCTCTGTTGTGTGTCCCTTTGCAGTTTGCTCGAGCTAACGATTCTGCGGATTCGGGGGAGAAATTCTATTTGCAAACACACAAGGTAGGAACGTGAAACCTGTAGTTGTTGAAGTTGTTTTTTCGCTTTCTATTTGCTGCATGATCATCTTGCTCAATTGATAATGGCATAAATGGGTCCTGTCGAGAAGAGCATTGATATTGTTATGTAGTAGTCGATGGCATGAAATTGGAAGGCTTAGTGTTTGTATTGGATTTGTGTGAGCTGCTATTGGGACTATTGATTTTAATAAATAACTGTCGCAAATTTTGAATTGATACTGGGGGGGTACTACATCTATGTTGTAGAAAGGCACCTTTGCATGTTTGTTGAAACAATGATGATCGTTGGCTTTGGCTCTCAAAGTGATGGCCGTGGGCAGTCAGTGATGAGTGATCATTTTATGTGCTTGTTTTTCCAGCATGTCTGTTTTGTATTCTCTTTGCAATTTATTCCAGAACCTCATGCTTTGATTGGTTAGGAGGTGTTGTTATTTCGTATATTTTTTTCACTCTTCTGAGTTCTGCCTCCCTTTAACCAATCAAGGTTACAAACTTTACTCTATTTTGCTCCTTTCATACCCCTAAATTCCCTTCTATTCGTGTAATCTTGCCCTACTCTTTAATTTCTCATCCAATCACATCATTATTCTTGTGACATTGCAGTTTAATTTGTGCAGAAGAACTAACATTGTCTCTCTCTCTTCTTTGAGATGCACTTTCGTTCATCTTCATACCAAAATGCAGATTTTGAGCTTCGTTTTGTTCATAAATGGATACCAAGACGTTCATCCAGCTGGTCGAGGAGAAAAAGAGGAGAGCAATGGAGAAAATAGAAGCGCCCCTGAAATGGGAACAGAAGTTGGAAGCTGCTGCCAAGGCAAGGGCCGATGCTGAGGCCAGAGAGAGGAAGAGTAAGGCTGCGAAGCACAAAAGGAGATCTGTTTCTGAATCGGACTCTGAATGTGATAGTGACAGTGGCGACGAGAAGAAGTCCAGGAAAAGGGCTCACAAGAAGCACAGGAAGCATTCTGACTCTAGCAGTGACGAGAAGAGGAAGGCAAGAAAGCATAAGCACAAGTCTAGGAGACAATCCACTGATAGTAGTGATGATCTTAAGAGCGATTCAGAGGAAGAGAGGCATAGAAAGAAAAGACACCATAGACGTCACAGGCATCACAGCACAAGATCAGAGTCCATTGACTCTGACCCATCAAGTGACGAAGAGTCTCGAGCAATCAAGAAAAGGAATCATGCAAAAAGCCATCGACGACACAGACATTCTGAGGCTAGCATGCCATATTCGTCCAGTGATGATGAAAAAGTCTACAGCTGGCAGAAAAGACATTCAATGCACCATAAACGGCATGTGACGCGTTCTAAAAGCATCGATTCAGGTCCGTCAGATGACCATGGTGAAGCAGGAAGGGAGAAATCTAAGCACGCCTAATGTAGACCAGAACTAAAAGCAATGGTGCCTTGGCTTGGCGAAATGATTGCGTAATTTCCTGACTTGGTTTGTGCGCGTAATTTCCTGAATTGGTTTGTGTTTTCCATTTGAGATGTCTGAAACTCTACATTGATAAAGCTCTTGGTTTCAAACTTGATCCCATTATCTACATTGATAAAGCTCGTGTTTTCCCCAGCTGCTTTCCCTTGTCTACGTATTCCACAAACATTAATTTCCAATTTCAGCACACGGTAACATCGATCCATAGTTCCGCCGGTTAAATTTAAGCAAGACCTTTAATTTGCATGGAAGGGCCGAACAAATGCAACCTTCATAACATTTTCTCGCTGTTTCACTCCTGTAGGTTGGGCCTCTCGTTTCCGATAATAGTGACACAGGCCCAAATAAACCAAAGCCTAACAAAGAATATTCAGGAAAAGTTAAAAGAATATGCCGGTGTTACTCAAAGGGGAAGGAGAAACTACAATAGTAAGATATCGAACTGATAAAAAAACAAATTCAATACAACTGCTTAGGAAGACAACTAGACACTGCTCTGCCTATTTTTCTTTTTCCAAATATTTTTTTTTATATATATTCTCTGATATATTGTTTAATATTTTAGAAATTATTACTAAAACGATCCAGGTACTCGTCCGTGAAGTTTTTTCTCATTTACGTTAGGCGTTAGCCTCCAGCAATAAACAAATAATTTATTTCTCATTTACGTCAGTTTTGCACCTGCACCAAATTTTTCTCGTCTAGGCAACTTTATTATTTTTTTAATAGAAAATTAGAATGTAAGAATATCAAAATTATATTTGAAGTTAAATTTAATAAAAATATTTTATCAATTTTTAATAAAAAAATATTTGCGTATCAAAATATGTCAATATTGAACACTACTTATAAAAATTTGTGAAAAATATAATTTTATATTGTTAAAAATAACCTTAATTTCTTTAACCACGAAAATAAGATTCAAAATTTTTTATTTATACATTAAAATCTTACCAAATACAACTACAATATATCAAAAAAAAATACAAGAAATGACAAGAGCACACGCCCCACTTTGCGGACCTCACCTCACCCACCCACCCCCCCTACCATTTTTTTAAATTTATTTATCTACTTAGTAATGAAGTGGGGAGGGCAAGAACGTCACGCTCATACATTAATCTAAAATCATCTATTGTAGTATTCTTCACTTTGTTGTTTCTTTCTCGTCTACGTAAGTTTGTGCTCCTCAATCCAATTTTTTTCACAATAGTCTCTCACTACAGTATTTCTAACTCAACTCTGATATAATTCTACTTCTTTTTAAAATATAGGTAATTATATTAAATTTGGACATGATTAAAAATGTTAAAATTAATTTTAAACCAAAAATAAGATTTTTTTCAAAATTCTAAAGTACTAAATAATTTGAATTACAATACATAAAATTGAAAATTATATAATGAACTCCGAAATCAAAAAGCTTATAAATAATTACAAATTACATAATTAACTATGACTTCCAAATTTTTCAATTATACTCAATCAAGCCTTGTCTTAGATTGATAAGATTCTCTATCGTAAATTTCTATTTGAGCCCTCATAAAGTATGCTAGGTATAAGTTACATTGAGTAGAGAAGTTTATGCTGGCGGTGCTGGTGCTGGTGCTGGTGCTGGTGCTAGTGTTGGAGTTGTTATTAAGAAATTCTTCTCGTGAACAAAGGTCATATATTTCTCGTTAATCCTCTATTATCATAATATTCAATATGATATATGTTAGTCATAACTTTTTCAATTTGGTACTAATCCTAAAAAAAACATGATTTTTTTATGGATGCAAAACAAACTTGCAAAATCCTTCCTACATCCTTCTTGATGTTCAACAAACATATTGAGTTTCAAAGTTGTTGGAGCTATAATTGATTTCACAAATTCATTATGGATATATCTCATCGGTGAGATAATATGGCAATTCTCTAAATGTGTCATTAACAGTATAGCTCATTTTGGATGATCAACTTTTTAACACATCATAAAAAAGAGACCTTTAAAACATATTTATGTCAATGCACGTACTTGGTATTTCATGCTATATTCTTAAGTCATGTGAAGCAAGCACTTTCAATATGATTATTGTCGTCCCATTTCTTTTTATCCAGCCCAAGTGGATGGACAATTCTTTCACTTTTAATGCATGCAATGGATGCTAATAATTATACATGAGAATCTACATTTTTTCCCAACCTAGAGTAGTCTCGCTTGATTAACTTTAGTAGACTTTCTCAGATACTAAGCACCAAACATCAATCTTCAAGTACTCATCCATGGAATTAGTTGCTATCTTATAGGTGAGCACCATCATTATTGTAGTATAATTATGCAATATAGACAACTCAAGATTACTCTCGTATTCCTCTTTGGTGAAAATATGGATCAGCAACACTCACTACCTCCATAATTCGAAAAAACAAAGGTTTCACATGCAAACTTGTGTTAAAACATATCATCATTATATGTTGGATGCTCGATAAAATAGTCATTTACCAAGTATTTATTACCAGCTCTTTGATCTCTATTAATAGTACATTTTCAACATGGAGCAGAGCACTCATATCGATCATGATTGGCGTGCTATTTCTTTTTTTCAGTCTCATAATGTACAAAATTGACTCCAGTATCGACTTGAAATTGATGCAAATAGTTGAGCAAAAAAAATGAACAGGAATCAGAATCGCATACATGATTAGAATTTGAATCTAAACTAAAAAAATATGATCCTTATCTAAAAAAATATAATAAAGATGATTATAAGAAGATGAGGGGATTGTAAAAATATAAGAAGAAAGTTTGTGAATTCGTGAAGAAAAATAAAATAAGAATGACATCTATTTATAGAATTTTAAAACGATTTTTAACCACATAATTTTTTTAACTCATCGGAATTACATAAGTGGATTATTAGATATAAGTAATTTTATAAATATATGTAAAAAATTAGTTCAAACATATGATGCAAAATGGTACAAAGAATTTTTTCTCAAAAAACTTGTTTTTGAAAAAAAATCAATTTTTTCCATAAAACAAGCAGCGTGGCAAAAAAATTTACACGAACCAATTGCGTTGCGCTACGTAGGCAAAGTGCCAGCATGGTATGGGAGTGTATCATACTCTTCTGACACACAGGAGCGTTGTATGTTAGACCACCCACAGCGGGTGTTTCTCATGCCCCGGGCGCGCCACGTGGTGGCCCAGGATTGGGCATGAGAAAAAATGTGTTGTGCCCCGCGTGTTAGTCGGGATGCGCCTCGCCCCAACAGAGGCGTCCTGCCCCGGACACGTGGCCCCCTCTGATTGGGCCATATCGCCCGGGGTCATATATATATTTTTTTTTAAAAAAAAATCGAAAAAATTAAAAACATTTGGAAAAATTCGGAAACAAATTCTAAAAATTCCTTTTAATTTTTTTGACTTTTTTGTGCAATTAAATTTTTTTAATAATTTTTTGTTAATTTTATACACTTTTTTTAATCCAAATAACGGGACTTTTTGGATGAAAAAAAATGTGTGTGGTCCAAATTTGATGTAAAAATTGTGTGGTCCAACTTCATTTGTAAATTCTACAAATTACTACTACCTTCTTCATAATTTTTCACACCAAAATTTCTTATCTTTCTTATCTTTCGACACAATCTACATATTTTTCATTAGGACAGAGTCAATGTTGGAGATGTTAGATGAGCATTTCTGAGATGGGAAGCTCCGTGAAGCCTACGACATGTCCATTATGACATGGCATATGGACCCATACAATGAGAGGTTCAAACACTACCATGCCGCATTCTGCATCTTACTTGTTGCCGAAGATTACGATAAGGTGCCCAACGCGTACAAGATCCTTGATATCTCTAACTTTGCAAGCCCGGATACTTTTGCGCATGCTTTTTGTCGTATTGGAAAGTTTGTCGCCTCCGAGAATATCAAATCAGCAATTACTGAGAAAGCGTACAAGTTAGTCGTGGACGCTTTCGAGCTCCTCTTAGATGATGATAAGAGAATGCGGTTGAACTTGTACATTAGTTTGGGATTAATGTAAGAATTAAGCAATTTGTGTTTTTTTAAATGTAATGTAATATATTTCGATGTAATCAATTTAAGTTTTTAAATTTATGTAATTGTTTCCAAGTTTGCATGTAATATATTTCGAATTTTATAAAATTTCTATTTCGCAAAATGTGGCACTTCGAAATTAAATTTAGCATTTTTTAAGTTACGCAAAAAAAATAGTCGATTCTGATACAATTAGCTGAATTTTAAAAAAACTGAGCTAAGAAAAAAGCTGATGTGGTGCCCAGGGCGTGGCACTGTAGCATCGACACTACTGTGAGCTGAAAACTGAGAGTAGGAGCGCGGCTGACGTGGCGCCCAGGGCGCGCACTATAGCGGGGACACCAATGCAAATGGTCTTAATAGCCTCCTGCATGTTCCGCCAACTAGCGATTGCCACGTCAACTCAGAGAGTGCACACTCTCCTACTATGATTGGTCTAAGATAATACTATCACACCTAATAAATAAGAGACAGTGGTTTCTTTCTTTAGTAGCGCTTGACAGCATTATCCAAACAAAATATATATTTTATAATACCATTAAATATAATATGATATGTTATACCACTAAATACAATATAATTTCACATTATAAGTTCGTTACTATGTGATTCATATTATAAAGTTTGTTATTTATGTGGCCCATTTTATGTTTGCTATTTGGTATGTTAGATCTTGCCAAAAAAAAAATTATGATCGCATCAAACTTAAAAATGCGCAATTGACAAAAAATGAGCATTTGAAAAAACAATGATAAGTGTAAAAAAAACAAAGTGCAAAATTCAAAAGGGTAGAGAGTGAAATGGCAAAAAAAGCATAATTCTTAAAAATGATCCGGAGGTTGACTCGGATTTGAATCCGACCTTGGGTTGAGTGGTCTGACCAATTATTTGGCTGGTTGGACCAGACTTTTTTTCTTTCATATTTTAGTGTAATTTCCTGAAATATATATAAATATATAGGTAAATAAATTATGTTGATTAAAAAATTATATAAATTATGTGCACAAATTTCTGGTCGAACTGTCCATTTTTTTGTAGATTCGGCCAGTTCAACTGAAAATTGACCGATCAAACCATACTACATTTTTTAAGATAAAAATGATCCGAAATTGGGTCCGAAACGCGGTCCAATCGATCGGACCTCCGGTCGGACCGCGTTTTTTAAAACTATGAAAAAAAGCCATTGGCGAAGACCAATTCCGTCGAATCTAACTAACAACGAACCCCAAATTCCCCACGCTATAAGCCGCACGGTAACCTCACTCACTCTCTCTCTTCTCTTCACACAAACCCTAATATCTATCTCTCTCCCCTCGCATTGGAAGCCACACCTCAGAAATGGCTTCTCGGAAGGTCCTCTCCTCCCTCCTCCGATCCTCCTCCCGCCGATCCCTCTCTTCCGCCGCCAAGTCCCCGTTCTCCCCCCGACTCACCTCCCCCTCCCCCGGCCGCCCCGCCTCCCCCTGCGGCTACCTCCTCCACCGCGCCGCCGAGTACGCCACCGCCGCCGCCCCCGCCGCTCCACCCACCACGCCCTCCGCCTCCCCCTCCTCCAAGAACACCGACGGCAAGGGCAAGATCACCGATGAGTTCACCGGCAAGGGCTCCATCGGCCAGGTCTGCCAGGTCATTGGTGCCGTCGTTGACGTCAGGTTCCACGAGGGCTTGCCTCCGATCCTGACCGCCCTCGAGGTCATGGACCACTCGATCCGCCTCGTTCTTGAGGTGGCCCAGCATCTCGGGGAGAACATGGTCCGCACCATTGCCATGGACGGGACCGATGGGTTGGTCCGCGGTCAGCGCGTCATCAACACTGGATCTCCTATCACTGTAATGAGCTCGCTGTTTACCGTTGGGGGTTTTGTTTGGTTTGTGATGATTTGTTTGCTTTTGGGTTTGACTTTTTTTTAGTGGGTCTTGGATGTTGGAGTAGATCCTGTGGTTTATTTTTCGTGTGCTGTGGATCTAATCATAGTGGTGACTTTGAGCAACTGATTCTACGAGTTTGAACTTTGAGGAGATCAGATTGATCTGTAGGGGTGATGAATTTGAGTTGGGGATTGCTGTTGTTGTTGGTGCTATATAGATGTGTACGCTTTGGTGTCTGGGGGAATGGGTAATTGAGTTTTTGTCGTCTGAGTGTTGATGTACCAGAAGAACTAGGTGTGTCTATTGATACATAGCATTGAATGTTGGGTTTATTTTTTAGATTGTCTACCTAGTGCTTTGTCTTGTAAAGATTGCAGCTTTGCTGTTAATTTTGCTCATTTTTTCCAATGAATGACGCAGGTTCCAGTGGGTCGAGCTACTCTTGGTCGTATCATCAATGTCATTGGAGAGCCCATTGATGCTAGGGGCGATATCAGTGAGCTCTATAAACCATCCGTTTTGGCCATTTAATCGGCATTGGTGTTCTGTCGTGATGCATTTATTTACATGTTTGTTTTACTGTACATCAGAGACCGAGCACTTCTTGCCTATTCACAGAGAAGCTCCTGCTTTTGTTGAGCAGGCCACTGATCAACAGGTCCTTGTGACTGGTATCAAGGTACTCTCTTCTCTGTTCAGTTCTTTACTCCTGTTTGTAAATCCTTGCTGCTAATAATAATTTGAACTTAATACATTCACTCTGTATTACTGGCAGGTTGTTGATCTCCTGGCACCTTACCAGAAGGGTGGAAAGATTGGGCTTTTCGGTGGTGCTGGGGTCGGCAAGACTGTGCTTATCATGGAACTTATTAACAATGTTGCTAAAGCCCATGGTTGGTGTCATCTGCTTCTCCTCTATGTTGTTAGTTCTTTTTTTATTCTTTTCTGTTTCTGATAATTAGCTGTCTTCTGTGGTTAGGTGGTTTCTCGGTCTTTGCTGGTGTTGGTGAGCGTACACGTGAGGGTAATGACTTGTATAGGGAAATGATTGAAAGTGGTGTCATCAAGCTAGGTGACCAGCAGGTAAGTAAAGCTTGAGGTTCATGCCTTGGCCATTTGCTCAAATGTATTCGACAATGATTACCCCGAAATATCACTAACATGGCTTTTAATCTTGTCCTCTTTCAGGCTGACAGCAAGTGCGCTCTTGTGTACGGACAAATGAATGAGCCCCCGGGTGCCCGTGCTCGTGTTGGTCTCACTGGTCTAACAGTTGCAGAGCACTTCCGTGATGCCGAAGGGCAGGATGTGCTTCTCTTTATTGACAACATCTTCCGCTTTACCCAGGTATCATTCACCTCTTAGAATTTGACTGGAATATTCATGTAGCACATGCTTTCTTGCTGCCCATGTTGAGAATGCAATCCTTTCTTTCTTTTAGGCCAACTCTGAGGTGTCTGCTCTGCTTGGTCGTATTCCATCTGCTGTTGGTTACCAACCAACTTTGGCTACTGATCTTGGTGGTCTTCAAGAGCGTATTACCACGACCAAGAAGGGTTCCATTACATCTGTCCAAGCTATCTATGTGCCTGCTGATGACTTGACGGATCCTGCACCAGCTACCACCTTTGCTCACTTGGATGCCACAACTGTGTTGTCACGACAGGTTTTCCCGTTTACCTTGTTTTGTGCTTAGATGTGGTTTTGCTTATTTATTGCCCAATACAATTTGGTTTACTCTTGTTCTTTTTTGTAGATCTCTGAGCTTGGTATCTATCCTGCTGTGGATCCCCTTGATTCTACTTCCCGCATGCTCTCTCCTCATATCTTGGGTCAGGATCACTACAACACTGCTCGTGGTGTGCAGAAAGTTCTTCAGAACTATAAGAATCTGCAAGATATTATTGCCATTTTGGGTATGGACGAGCTTAGTGAAGACGATAAATTGACTGTTGCCCGTGCCCGCAAGATTCAGAGGTTCTTGAGCCAGCCTTTCCATGTTGCTGAAGTTTTCACGGGTGCCCCTGGAAAGTATGTCGAGTTGAAGGAGGGCGTTGCCAGCTTCCAGGTATTACCTCTTGTCTTGTAGCGTTTTCGCCCTTTCTTCTGGAATGCAAGGCACCAAATCTTTCACGATAGAGAGGTGCTCATGTGGTGGGTGTTTGGTTTTGGCAGGGAGTGTTGGATGGTAAGTACGATGATCTTCCAGAACAATCATTCTACATGGTGGGAGGCATCGAGGAGGTCATCGCCAAGGCAGAGAAGATTTCCAAGGAAAATGCCTAAGGACGACGGAACAGCTTTTAATTAAAGTTTGTTTTTTTTTTCATTTAGTGCACCTGATAATTGCGAAAATCAATAATTTAGGTGGTGCTGTGGGATGGCAGCAAGAACACTAAGACAGGATGTTGCAAAATTTTTTTTGGAAGATGAGAACCTCGGTCGGTGTCCAGGATTTTTGTGTATTTTCAGTTGTGTATCGCAGTGTGTGAATGAGAAATAGAAACCGGGCTTGTCCTGCCAAGCACTTTTAACCCAATTTTGTCGGTTTTCGTTAAATAAAGAGAGACCAAGGGGCTCTCTCTGGACATGTATACTTTTAATTGTCGCTCATCTATCTCGTTATTGTCAGCCGGCTAAATCTCCTTTGTTATATTTCTCCTCGGCCAATTCTTCTACTGTTTCCGTAACCAAATTATTCACCGCTAAGAACACAGGAAATTCAACTAGCTTTACTAATAAAATAACGCTTCGTTCCTTTCAAAAGTAATAATGATAATTAATAATTGTACACGTATTAGATTGATGATACTATTGAGGAGGTGTTGAACTTACAAGGAGGCTAAAGCCAGAAACCGGAGGAGTTGGCCATGGCTGTGATGGAGAGCTCTAGCTCGCTCAGGTGGCCCACCATTGTCATTGATATGACTTGCAACATTTATTTGGACAAGACCACCCCCCACCACTGACCATGCGATAACACATCTACTCTCTTGATGATGATGATGATGGTGATCTTTTGTTGGTTCTTCTCCTCCTCATCGTCGTCGGCTACTTCGCCTCGATTTGGCAATAATAAACTTCCTTCCATGTCCTTGTTTAGCTCTGTGTTGATATTGTGCCTCATCGTCTTTATTGATGCTGTGTAGTTGAATCCCTACGGTGTGAGAGGGAATTTGATGTATGAATGAAAAAGAATAAATTGAGTGAAAGAAGTTGGAGTCAAGTTGCAAAGCCGGCGTGGTCTTTGTTTGACATGGTATTTAAAAATTATCACTGAGAAAATTACTATTGGAATAATAGTAATCGACTCTGAATACACAGCACATTGGAGCTACTCCGTGTCATCTATAACATGGGAAATTGTTTGATGTAATGGAGTGTGGAAGAAGCTGAAGACAACAAAATTGGCCTTTATTAAATGAGAACCTATTTCCATCCTCAGGTCTCAGCGACTCCAGAAAGAATAGCAGATTGTAAATATATCAGAAGTTCTTTAGTATTTTGTCAGTTGATACACCTTCTGCCTCAAGAATCGATGTAACTTCCTGCAAAAACAAGTCAACACAAGGTGAAACACAGATTTGCAACGATGGAAGAAGCACTGATGATCTCCTACCCTAAAGAATCCCAGTGACAAATTAAGACAAGATGGTCAAAACATAAATAACATCGTCACCCAATCTTCATGTTCTAAAACTCAGCAGCAAACAAGGGAAGCCTCACAATTGAAGAAGAGATCGTAAAACGAAGTCAGTTAACAAACCTCAGCCATCTGCTTCTGCCCACATAGCACAACTCCTGTACCAGCAGGACTCGAGATCTGCTTGGCCCTGGCAAAAGCCGCCTGTACAAAATTGTAAGAGTTGAATCAATTCTCAAAGATCGATTTAAATTCAACTACAACATGAGAATCAGCACGCCGCAAGTTACCTGTACAAATCCACTTTCACCTGTCCAGCTATCATCTGGTTGCGACAGCACAGGCAAGATCTTAACACCGGAAGCTTCCCAATCTCTAAACCTATCCTAGATATGGAAAAGCACATGCTTCAAACTTAACCCCATTGCTCAGCACAAAAAAAAGCCATCACCAGAACCAAGCAAAAACGAAGCCAACAAACCGAACCTGGTAAGCCATCCTCTTAAGATTCCTTGCTCCATAATAGAGTCTGACATCCCCTCTTCTATCTGCGCCGAACCCTGTTTCGATGAGAGACCGGATTGGGCTGCAAACAAACAAATACAACACAAACACCACCCAGGAATCCAGTTAGCTCCCGATAACGCTCAAAAGGCTACGAGTTAGTAAATTTTCCACACTTATAAACTTGCGCCCCACTCTTGCATTAAACGGTATGAGATTATCAACAACAAAGCAGCTTAAACCACGAAATTAGAAGCCAACGAGGCATTGGTATGATGGTATCACAAGTAGCACTAATATATGTACAAAACCACTAGCCAATGATAACTCCAAAACCATAGTTCAAGCGAAAATGTTTCTATCTTTTTCTTAAAAGATACTAAATTCCACCTGATTTCGGACAGCGGTAACCTTAAAGTACCTGATTCCGGAGCCGGTGGCGAAGATGAGTACGGTAGGGTAGTCCTCGGGCGGGTCGATCAGGTCCAAGTCGAAACCTTTCCCCATTGCGGCAGTCAGCTCCACCACGTCCCCTCTCTTCAGCCGGCAGAGCGCCTCCGCCGCTGACCCAGCGACGCTCTTCACCAGGAACTCGAAAACACCCCTCTCCGCGGCCAGGGCGGGGGGCGACGCGATCGCGAGGAACGACGGCTTCTCGGCGTCCGGGACACGGAGCTGGAGGTACTGCCCGGGGCGGGAGTGTGACGCAGCGAGGTCCGGGGAGTCGGCGAGGTCAACAGAGACGTGGAAGAGGGACTCAGCGGCGAGCTCTACGGCGGAGAGCGGGGCTTGGGTCCATACGGTGGCGTCCTGACGGACGGCGGCGGCGGCGAAGGAGGAGATGCGGCGGCGGCAGCGGAGGGGGGAGGGGGTTAGGGATAGGGATAGGCGGCGCAGGATAGACATGGGGAGGGGAGGGGCGCTAAAGTGAGCATGTGGGAGGAGGGTGGGTGGCAAGGAGGAAGAGACTACAGCGGACGACATGTTCAAGGGTTTGACTTTTGTCCGATGGCGGCGGTTCAGGTGGCGAGCGATTTGATGCTATGCGCCCGGGAAGTGTGGTTTTACTGTTAAGGGAAATGAGTTGTCCACGTGTCGGGATATGGGATGATGGGCCTCCAGTTTTTTAGGATAATTCTCTTCCCTCCTGTGTTTAGAATTTCTTTGTTGCAAATAGAATTCGGCAGTTCTTCACTTATACACTACTTGATGCATTATTTTTGGTCTGAAATTCAATTCCAAGACCTTAACCATCTAATCTTCATGGCTGTGGGCTATATTGGTCCCAAAAAAAAAGGCAAATTTCATTTTCGTTGGAGTGATTTTATGATTCTGATTCGCAATGGAGACTATTCGAGCCTCTTCTCTTCTTCTGGGACTTCTCGATTCCTCTTTATCTGGGGGTTTCTTGGCTTCTCTTCTTTTCCTTCGTTGGTGTGTTCATATGCTTCTACATCGTTAGCCTCTTCCCTTGAATATGTTTTTGATGTAAATGTTTAAGAAGGGAATTTTTCTTTTATTTAAAGGTAATTTGTTCCTTGCAAATAAAATTTGGCTAGAGCCATTTTGCGACACTAGAACCAGAGACTGAGAATTCTGTTCATCTTAAAGTGGAAGATGAAAAACACTAGAACCAGGGACGTGAGGGTTAGTGGAAGATGAAAGCAGGGATTTTGTTCTTGCTAATAAATTAGTTATTGCTCAATGCATAATCACCGACAGCCCTTGGAAGCTAGTTACCAGTGTCCGAGTGAATAAACTGGACTCAGAAACAGTAGAGGAATTGGCCGAATGGCAGACATGGCGGGCTGACCAGAACAAGATAGATGAGTGACAATTAGAAATATACATGTCCAGAGAGCCAAGTTGGTCTTTCTTTATTGAACCAAAACCAACAAGTGCTTGGCAGGGCAAGCCCGGTTTCTCTTTCTCATTCACACTCTGTGGTAACCCAAAAACCCCTGGGTTCTCATCTTCCAAAAAAAATTGCAACATCCAGTTTTGTGTTCTTGCTGCTGCCATCCCACAGCACCACATAAATTATTGATTTTCGCAATTATCAGGTGCACTAAAAATAACAAACAAGCTTCAATTGAAAGCTGTTCCCTCCCCTCCTTTTCCTAGGCATTTTCCTTGGAAATCTTCTCTGCCTTGGCGATGACCTCCTCGATGCCTCCCACCATGTAGAATGATTGTTCTGGAAGATCATCGTACTTACCATCCAACACTCCCTGCCAAAACCAAACACCCACCACATGAGCGACTCACTATCGTGAAAGATTTGGTGCCTTACATTCCAGAAGAAAGGGTAAAAATGCTACAAGACAAGAGGTAATACCTGGAAGCTGGCAACGCCCTCCTTCAACTCGACATACTTTCCGGGGGCACCCGTGAAAACTTCAGCAACATGGAAAGGCTGGCTCAAGAACCTCTGAATCTTGCGGGCACGGGCAACGGTCAATTTATCATCTTCACTCAGCTCATCCATACCCAAAATGGCAATAATATCTTGCAGATTCTTATAGTTCTGAAGAACTTTCTGCACACCACGAGCAGTGTTGTAGTGATCCTGACCCAAGATATGAGGAGAGAGCATGCGGGATGTAGAATCAAGAGGATCCACAGCAGGATAGATACCAAGCTCAGAGATCTACAACATAAGAACATGAGTAAACCAAATTGCATTTGGACATTATATAAGCAAAACCACATCTAAGCACCAAACAAGGTATACGGGAAAACCTGTCGTGACAACACAGTTGTGGCATCCAAGTGAGCAAAGGTGGTAGCTGGAGCAGGATCTGTCAAATCATCAGCAGGCACATAGATAGCTTGGACAGATGTAATGGAACCCTTCTTGGTCGTAGTAATACGCTCTTGAAGACCACCAAGATCAGTAGCCAAAGTTGGTTGGTAACCAACAGCAGATGGAATACGACCAAGCAGAGCAGACACCTCAGAGTTGGCCTAAAAGAAAGAAAGGATTGCATTCTCAACATCGGCAGCAAGAAAGCATGGTGCTACTGCTACATCACTGTTCCAGTCAAATTCTAAGCAGTGGATGATACCTGGGTAAAGCGGAAGATGTTGTCAATAAAGAGAAGCACATCCTGGCCTTCAGCATCACGGAAGTGCTCTGCAACTGTTAGACCAGTGAGACCAACACGAGCACGGGCACCTGGGGGCTCATTCATTTGTCCATACACAAGAGCGCACTTGCTGTCAGCCTGAAAGAGGACAAGATTAGAAGACATGTTAGTGATATTTTGGGGTAATCATTGCCAACTGCGTTTTAGCAAATGGCTAAGGCAAGAACCTCAAGCTTTACTTACCTGCTGGTCACCTAGCTTGATGACACCACTTTCAATCATTTCCCTGTACAAGTCATTACCCTCACGTGTACGCTCACCAACACCAGCAAACACCGAGAAACCACCTAATCACAGAAGAAAGCTAATTATCAGAACAGCAAATAATAATAAAAAAGAACTAACAACAAAGACAAGAAGCAAATTGTACCAACCATGGGCTTTAGCAACATTGTTAATAAGTTCCATGATAAGCACAGTCTTGCCGACACCAGCACCACCAAAAAGCCCAATCTTTCCACCCTTTTGGTAAGGTGCCAGGAGATCGACAACCTGCCAGAAATACAGAGAATAAATATAAAAGTTGGAATTATTTATAGCAGCTAGGATTTACAAAGAGGAACAAAGAACTGAGCAGAGAAGAGAGTACCTTGATACCAGTCACAAGGACCTGTTGATCAGTGGCCTGCTCAACAAAAGCAGGAGCTTCCCTGTGAATGGGCAAGAAGTGCTCGGTCTCTGATGTACA
Source organism: Hypericum perforatum (assembly GCA_012979155.1). Classification (NCBI taxonomy): domain Eukaryota; kingdom Viridiplantae; phylum Streptophyta; class Magnoliopsida; order Malpighiales; family Hypericaceae; genus Hypericum; species Hypericum perforatum. Next base: position 3,576 of record SOPF01026366.1, on the reverse strand, counting down.
GTAAAACAAACATGTAAATAAATGATTCACAACAGAAAACCAAAGTCGATTAAATGGCCAAAACGAATGGATTAGTAGAGCTCACTGATATCGCCCCTAGCATCAATGGGCTCTCCAATGACATTGATGATACGACCAAGAGTGGCCCGACCCACTGGAACCTGCGTCATTCATTGGAAAAAATGAGCAAAATTATTGGCAAAGCTGCAATCTTTACAAGGCAAAGCACTAGCTAGACAATATAACAAATAAACCCAACAGCCAATGCTCTGTATCAATAGACACACCTAGTTATTCACAAAAACTCAATTACCCATTCCCATAGACACCAAAGCATACACATCTATACAGAAACAACAGAAATCCCCAACACAAATTCATCACAACACAGATCCAAATTAACAATCTGATCACCCCAAACACGTAGAATCAGTTGCTCAAAGTCACCACTATGATTAGATCCACAGCACACAAAAAATAAACCACAGGATCTACTCCAACATCCAAGACCCACAAAAAAAAGTCAAACCCAAAAACAAACAAATCATCACAAACCAAACAAAACCCGGAACGGTAAACGGCGAGCTCATTACAGTGATAGGAGATCCAGTGTTGATGACGCGCTGACCGCGGACCAACCCGTCGGTTCCGTCCATGGCAATGGTGCGGACCATGTTCTCCCCGAGATGCTGGGCCACCTCAAGAACGAGCCGGATCGAGTGGTCCATGACCTCGAGGGCGGTCAGGATCGGAGGCAAGCCCTCCTGGAACCTGACGTCAACGACGGCACCGATGACCTGGCAGACCTGGCCGATGGAGCCCTTGCCAGTGAACTCATCGGTGATCTTGCCCTTGCCGTCGGTGTTCTTGGAAGAGGGGGAGGCGGAGGGGGTGGTGGGGGGAGCGGCGGGGGCGGCGGCTGTAGCGTACTCGGCGGCGCGGTTGAGGAGGTAGCCGCAGGGGGAGGCGGGGCGGCGGGGGGAGGGGGAGGTGAGGCGGGGGGAGAACGGGGACTTGGCAGCGGAGGAGAGGGATCGGCGGGAGGAGGAGGACCGGAGGAGGGAGGAGAGGACCTTCCGAGAAGCCATTTCTGAGGTGTGGCTTCCAATGCGAGGAGAGAGAGAGAGAGAGATTAGGTTTTGTGTGAAGAGAAGAGAGAGAGAGTGAGGTTACTGTGTGCCTTATAGCGTTGGGGATTTTTTTGGGTCGTTGTTAGTTAGATTCGAAGGATTTGGTCTTGCCTGGCATTTTTACCATTTCACTCTCTACCCTTTTGAATTTTTTCCGCATCTTATATTTGTTTTCCCATCTGAGCAATTTTTATCCACGAGTCTGATTTTCAGTTGTTATTTGTCCACAGATTCAAGGTTATAAATCATTGTTGAATAAATTACTCTAAGATTTTTCTATTATGCTTAAACCATTATTTTAAACCTTCTTATTTTGAAACCAGTAAGTTAGTCCCTTTAATTACTCATATTGTACTCTAAAATCTCTGCAATTAGAATCATTAACATTGTCCGGCATGGAATACCTATAGTGACTATTCTGCTCTTAAGTTAAAAAAAAAACCATTTCCCCTTACAAAATTTGAAGTTTAGGCTATTAAAATTTTATTTTTGGATATTGAATTTAGATTCTGGGTGAAACTTGAAATCATGTCTTCTTTGAATGCAATAAATGCAAATAAGCAAATAATCAAGCATAAAAGACTTTTATATAGGGGAAATAATTTTTTTAACTTAAGGACAAATGCATCATTTTAGGTGTCTTGTTGTCAAATAATTTTAATAATTCTGACTGCTAAGATATTAGATTACAATATAAACAAATTAGGATGTTAACTTATAGATTTCAAAAAAGAGGAGCTGAAACATTAATATAGTATAAGCAATTTAGCCATCACTGTTTTATGGATGGAAGAACGTGATACCACATACTTGTTATATTAATTGATTTGAGTTTGATCCGATGATATATTTTCTTCATCTTATGTTAGCGTCGTTTGATGGAAATTCGATGCTAAGATTATAATTAGTTGGTAAAAAAGTGTCGTATATTGGTTTTATTGGTTGGTGCTTGGACTGGGTGTTATCAAACATTCAGCGCAGCAATACCAAACAGAAAACACAAAATAGATCACACACAAAAATAAATCCATTATATAAGAGATTATACAGAAATATTTTAGAAATTACACAATTATATTCTATTTAAAATACACCCTCTTAGTGATAATGTCTCAAAATAAATATATGGAACTTAGAAATACTATTTATTTTGCTAAATTGTGGTACCAATTCTTTTTTTATTTTCCTTAGAAAAATGGTGTTACCAATTATGAGGGAGCACACAATTGTCTTCTATCAGTTGTGCCAACACGTTAGCATATTCTTTGAACTTTTCCTAATACTCCTCTTTTTTTTTTGGTTGAGATCCTAATACTCTTTGGTGTTTCTATTAAATTTGGGCCTAATGCAACTATTCCCGTCGACGAGAGGCCCAATCTAAGGTGGGAGAAGTTTTAGCTCTCTCCTAAAAAATGCCGAAGATCAGTATATACCGAGATTTAAAATTAATTCCTCATGCAACTCGAAATGGGTATTTGATTATTCGGGGAAGAGTCTTCAAATCCATCATTTTTTTTGGGTGAATTGTAGTTTATACGCTTAGAGTTTGGAGTTTTAGAGAGGTATGAGATATTTTTTTAAGTAAAATTTTTTATTTTCACAAGAGATATAACTTGAACTATCAACTTTTTCTAAACGAAATAAGATCCAGGATCATTCTATCTACCAATGACCAAACATCCAACAAATTCAATACATAAGCGTGTGTTAAAGCCCCAATCATGAGTGTATTAACTGTTTTTTTTTTTGGTGTAATGTGTATTAACTGTTAACGACTAGATAATATGATCAAGTTTGAAACCAAGAGCTTTGACAATTTAGAGTTCCAGACATCTCAAATGAAAAACACTACCAAAGTCAACAAAGAACACAATCATTTCGCCAAGCCAAGCGACCATATTGTTTTGGGTTAATTACCCTCAGGTCCCTGAACTATTGACGATTTTGTAATAGGGTCCCTGTGTAATTTGAATAAGATTTAAGGTCCCTGTGTTATAACGAAATATTACTCTCAAGTCCCTGGCTTAACCTTCGCTGACATCATCAATTTTTTTTTATTTTTTTAACACTGAATTGACCAAAATACCCTTAAGCCAAAAATAAAAAAATCCAAAAAACAAAACAAAAATTAGGGAAAAGTACAAAAAAAGTCCTGTGGTTTCACTTTTAGTCCTCCGAACCTAAATTCGTCTCGAACCTATGAAAAATTTCTTTTTCATCCCGTTTTTTTACATTTTAGTCCCAAATCTCAAATTTTTTTCAATTATTTTTATTATATCATAAATTTGTCCCAAACCTATGGAATTCCGGAAATACCCCTCACCTGCTTCCGAATTTCACCAAACGCTCAACATCAAAGTCGTAGATCTAGATCTTACAGATCCTCTCGTTTTGGAATCGCTCGATTCGGAGTATGTATGCGAAAGTTATGATTGTTCTACCGAAA
>SOPF01026364.1:38361-84715 GCA_012979155.1 Hypericum perforatum | reverse complement strand
CGTTATAACACAGGGACCTTAAATCTTATTCAAATTACACAGGGACCCTATTACAAAATTGTCAATAGTTCAGGGACCTGAGGGTAATTAACCCTTTTAATTTTAATACAGTAATTTTTGGTAAATTTAAAAAATTACCTCCTCTTCTAATTATAGAATCTACAGGGATGTGATTTTTTTAAAACTATTCAATTTTTACATCTAAAAGCAAATGGTAGAATGCAGTTTCATCCAAAAAAAATAGAACTTTGAATTTTCCAATTTTGTAATCGATTTAAGTAACCGTCTCGGTAAAAATATTAGTTTGAATAAAAATAGTTGGTATTGACAAGAATGATAAAAAGTAGTTAATTAGCCCGTAGAAAGGATTACAATATGATAAAAAACTAAAGTACCACAGATATAGAGCAGAATAAATATTACAAATTATAAAGTACAACGAGTTTAATTAAACCAAATATGACAAATATTAAAATTCCACAATTTTAATACAACCAAAAAAAACTTACATAACTTGATCTTCAATTAACTCGATGCTTGCAAATAACTTGGCCGTTGCTTGCAAATAATTTGACCACATTTGGCAGAGTAATGTTCAAGGAAAATACACGCTTGAATAGAGATAATATGGCCACCTAAAGATAATAAAAATAAATTATGTAAGTTTAATTTTCGTATCAATTTATGAACTTAAATGCACCATAAATAATTACATTCTGAAGTATCAAAGCATTTTCGGCCACGATATTAAAACCTCCTTCAGTAAAAACCTTGTGATGTATGCTTGTACCAATAGTACCAGTAGGATCCTTTAAAATAATGTACTAGATTGATATAATTTTATATATAGTTTATTAAAATATATACACTGTACCTTCAAAACTACCCTAGGACATTTGGGATAAAAGTGCCAACCATGACAACCACCTAGAAAAGTAACACACAATTAAGTTAAGTAATTTGATATAATGAAAATTGATTAGATGAACAACAATATTACCTCGGAAATTTTTGAACGTTTGTTAAAAGTTTATTTAGCTTTCTCAATAGTTGTCACTAAAGTTTCTCCTTATGCCATTCCTAAAACAATTGGTACACTAAAATTAATATGGGAAAAGTCCTCCTAGGGCCCTTGTGATTTGACCCATTCCCAGATAGGTCCTTGAGGTTTAAAACGGCGTTAACCGATCCCCGTATTTCCAATTTTCATATCTAAGTCCCCCCGATCTGGTTCGATTCAAAAATCCAAAGTTCAATCTCGCAATTTCGGTGACAAAAATGCCGATTGTCGACTCCAGGTGACTCACCAAAGTGTCTCCGACATGTAGATACCAGTTTTCACATGTTTTCGTCATCTGAATTGCGAGATTGAATTTTGGATTTTCGAATCGAACTGGATCGGGGGACTCAGATGTGAAAATTGAAAGCACGGGGACCGGTTATCGCCGTTTTAAACCTCAGGGACCTATTTGAAAATGGGTCAAACCACAAGGGCCCTAGGAGGACTTTTCCCAATTAATATAGTGATAAAAAACAGAAGGTCAAGTATGAATTTTACCTTTGATTCCAAGAAATGCGACTGATGTTGTCCATGGGTCTTTTTCAAATATGTAGTTAGTGAGGGGCTTGTTGAATTCTCTTTCTATACGTTGTTGAGTATTGAGATTGGGTTGTGAGTAAGTTGTACCCTATTTTTTTAGCCTTCCTCATTGCCATCTAATATATGCATGTAGGACCTGGAATAAAAGATGTTGGTTGATGTTTTTCTTCCTCTCCTTCATCCAAATTAATAGTTTCCTTAAAACTTTGATGTTCAAATTGTGGTTGGTTTCTAAGTGGTGTAAATGATCTACCACCAAAAGATGCTAAAATCTGTTGGGTTGAACGTGTTGGTTGTGTAAATTGTTGGTATTGGGTTTGTGGTACTTAGGTATCAAAATTAGAGTATTGAGGTTGAGGCTCAGATGAAGATTGGCTTGGAAGGTGATATTCTCTATTCTCATCACTCTCTATCATAAGAATTTTCTCCCACGGATCTAATGGATCCATCTTGAATAAGAGCAAAGAAATGAATAAAAAACACAACGAGAACACATAAATATATAATGCAGGAAAACTTGCTATTGCACAAAGTAAAAAATGTAAAGAATTGTTTGGTTTTGTTATATGTTGTCATGTGCTTTGATGTCTTTTATTCAAAAAACTTTAATTAGATTTTTGAAATGGACATTGGCATGTGCTTAAAGGTGGAGGGAAAGAAACACTGAAATGACTACACACAAAAAAACAATAATAATGGTTAACCAATTTATGATATATCATCAGAAGCACTTAAGTCACCCAAAAAATAGGATGAGATGAATACAACTGTGAGACACTTTTGGTGGGAAAAATTATTGTGTCAGAAAAATTATGGCTACGAATTTAGTAGACTTAATTAATGTATGTCGTTGAATTTATTACTACAAAGTAAGTTCGGTAAATCTCACACCGAGAAATTGTTAAACTCTACAATATTTAATAATTAATGAATTTTTACACTGATCAATCGATAGTTCTTCAGCTATTATATTAATTGTCAATACATTACCTACCATATATTTTTAATATAACCCTTATTGTTTTCGATGTCATATTACTCACCATTGAATTAGGGCATCCGTGGTTTTTGAAATAGGGCTCATGCAAAAAACTCACAATAAAATGCATTTTTGATTGTTCAAAAACTCATAAAGACTTGTATTTTTTTATTGTTCAAAAACTCATCAAAAGATGCATTTTTAATGTTGCCACTTAGTGTTCAAAACTTTGGTGTTGCTATGAACTTTGGTGTGGCTATGAACTTTGGTGTCTTTAATTTAAAAAGTTTTAATTGGATCGTTGAAAAATGTACATTGGCACGTGCTTAAAAATAGAAGAAAGCAACATTGAAATAACTACACACACAAAAAATAACAATACAACCAAATTTATGATATATCATCAAAAGCACTTATGTCACCTCAAAACTGTCGGACATTTTCGGTGAGTAAAAATTATTGTGTAAGAAAAATTATGGTCCGAGTTTTATACCAACCATCCTTCAAAACACGAATTGGAAATCCGAAATGTCGGAGGTGGCGGTGGCTGGCTTGCTGTAGGGAGCCGAAAGCACCTACACATTACCACTCCCCCACGTGTCCCCATATTTGGAGGAAATGATCCCGTGCTTCCCTGGAGTCTTCACGCGTATTTTCAAGCCTTCTAAAGCCGTCGATCTTAGCGAGATATCCATCGACCCGGTCTGACCTCAACACGTAGCACAAGAGACACGTGGCGGTAAACGAAGGGATACAGAGATGAAAGATACGATGCTTATTTTAATTTATTATTATATCTAATCCTCCTGTTCTCTCTATATATACCCATCTCCTTCGCCACTTCGTCTCCTCCCATTCTAAAGAAAGGATATTCTAGAAAGTACTAAAAGAGAAAAGGAGAAGATACTTAAAGAGGAAGGGAACATAGAGAAATGGCAATGAGCATGACTGGCCAGATAGGACCGCTGACCGGAACGCCGATCATCGGAGACAAGAACACCGCCGACGCTGCCTCCTCCGCCGCGACGGTGAGCGCGGCTTCGGTGTGGAAGACGCCACAGGTGCCGCAAATCAGGTGCAAGATCCAGAATCCGGAGGCGGCACCGGAGCAGAAATCATCATCATCCTCGCAGCCGACGTCCCCCATGCTGGCCGGACTCCGGCCGGATCTGTCAGTAGCGTGCCAGGCTCTCCTATCGCCGGAGGAGTTGCTCCACGGAGAGCCTGCGGCGGCGGAGAAGGTCAACGGCGGCGGAGTGCCGGTTTACGTGATGATGCCGCTGGACAGCGTGACGGCGGGGAATACGATGAGCAGGAAGAAGGCGATGAACGTGAGTCTTCAGGCGCTGAAGAGCGCCGGGGTCGAGGGGATCATGATCGACGTGTGGTGGGGGCTGGTGGAGAGGGAATCCCCTGGGTCCTACAACTGGGGAGGCTACAACGAGCTCCTCGAGATGGCCAAGCGACATGGCCTCAAGGTCCAGGCCGTTATGTCCTTCCACCGGTGCGGCGGAAACGTCGGCGACTCTTGCTGGTACGTATCCGGTATCCCTGTGCTTTCCCCTTTTCCTTCGCTTTTATCGGCATTGAACCGTTAATTTATCAATTGGCTTTTTATTTTGATTGAAATTATTATTAAAAAAAATTTTGTTCCAGCTGATTATTTCTAGATATCGGGGAAATGATCTTATTCTTACTAATTGAATGTAAGTCTTTGAAATTGGAAGGGATCCGTTGGTGGAAATTACTCAAATTAGTTGTTAATCACTTATTTGTTTTATTTTTTCATTTTTTGAATTTTCGTTGGGGCTCACGGATATTGGGATGTGTGTGGTTTAAATGGGGCCCACGTGGCTGCTTTAGTGAGATCCCTTGAAAAGTTGAAACACCTTTTTTGCCCCGTCACGTTAGTGGGAGTGGAGGAAGGAGACGGGGAAGTTATAAATTTTGTCGTCAGGTGCGCAGATGGTCGGCGTGTATCTTGTCAAGCGAGCTTTTTTTATTTATTTAAATGTAATAATTCTTGAGATTTTATTTGGGCCTACCAATTTCACATGGTTTGACTTTGACATATGGGAGTTTATAGTTCGAATTCAAAATTCAAGTTTTCGTTGGTCCTATTTTATTACTGATGTTTGAATTCAAAATTTTTTTAAGTTAATTTAAATTTCTTAGTATTTGAACTAATTTTTACCATTGTTATTTCAGTATATTATTTTGAGTACGTATTGAAATAGAAATTGTCTAAATTGCAATTATTGCAAAATTAACTCTTATCTAGCTGAACTTCCTTCAAAGTATAGTCCTAGTTAATAGCTTAACCTGCTTTCCAATTGTCAATTTGATGGTTGTGGACATTTTCATGCGAAGTAACATACATGATTGGTTATGCGGCATTTATCTATTTACCAAAAAGACTAGTCTGAGACATGTGAATGTGGGATATTGAATAACGGGAGCTTGGATGTTTCGTGCAGTATTCCTCTGCCCAAGTGGGCTGTTGAAGAAATGGACAAGGATCCAGATCTTGCGTACACGGATCAGTGGGGAAGGAGGAATTATGAATACGTATCCCTTGGCTGCGACACCCTCCCGGTCCTCAAGGGGAGGACGCCAGTGCAGTGCTACTCTGACTTCATGCGTGCCTTCAAGGACAATTTCAAGCACCTTCTAGGCGACACCATCGTTGTGAGTAGCACGCTCTGACGTGTCGTTGAGATCTGGATGTGTGAGGAAAATTGTTGTCTTAACTTGCGTTTGTTCTGTAACATTCAGGAAATTCAAGTTGGGATGGGTCCTGCCGGTGAGCTTCGCTTTCCTTCTTACCCTGAGGAAAATGGGACCTGGAAGTTTCCTGGTATTGGAGCTTTCCAGTGCTATGACAAGGTAGTTATCTTTTCCGTTTCACTTGTTTCTGTTTTAGCAATTACATATTGCAGTGCGATGATTCTGATTCGGGCCATTTTGATGATGTAGTATATGCTAAGTAGCTTGAAAGCAGCAGCTGAGGCTGCTGGAAAGCCGGAATGGGGAAGCACGGGGCCAACCGATGCCGGCCACTACAACAACTGGCCAGAAGATACACGATTCTTCTGCAAGGAAAATGGTGGATGGGCCAGTCCTTTTGGTGAATTCTTTCTCTCCTGGTACTCGCAGTTGCTATTGGACCATGGAGAAAGGATCCTGTCTTCAGCCAAGACAATATTTGAGGACGCCGGTGTTAAGATCTCCGTGAAGGTTGCAGGAATCCACTGGCATTATGGGACCCGATCTCATGCCCCCGAGCTAACGGCAGGGTATTACAACACCAGATTCCGAGATGGATACCTTCCTATTGCCCAAATGCTAGCCCGCCATGGTGCGATATTCAACTTCACCTGTATAGAAATGCGGGACCATGAACAACCTCAGGACGCACTTTGTGCGCCCGAGAAGCTCGTTAGGCAAGTAGCTTTGGCAACTCAAAAAGCCGAAGTACCACTTGCGGGAGAGAATGCATTGCCTCGGTACGATGACTACGCACATGAGCAGATCCTGCAAGCCGCGTCATTGGACTTCGACGAGAACTCAAAGGACAGAAGGGAGATGTGTGCCTTTACATATTTGAGGATGAACCCTCAGTTGTTCCAAGCGGATAACTGGAGAAGGTTCGTGGCATTTGTGAAGAAAATGAGAGAAGGGAAAGGTAATGATAGGTGTTGGGAGCAGGTCGAGCGGGAAGCTGAGCATTTTGTTCATGCAAGTCAGCCTTTGGTTAATGAGGCTGCGGTGGCGTTGATGCACTAGTGTATACCCACCTGAGTTAGATCAATCGCCTGTTCTATAATAGCGGTTTGATTTCCTCAAGTGTTAGCTGTTGTATTTCCCTTCAGAAGAGAAAAAGTGTAGCAACTGTATCTGTAAAACCATCTTCAGCGGCAGCAAAATTGCAGATTTCTGGATATATAGATGTACAAGTTGATGAAAACGTTCGTCTTGCTAGCTATCCAAAACGTGTATAATCCTTGTGACCAATCATGTTTTGGTTAAAATGTGGGTTAGAACATCATTCAATGTTTACATAATTGTGTCATCTAAAAACTGATCAAGTGGTTTTGCGAAGTTTTTGGGCCATTTTTACAGTGGAGTGCCATGGAGGGTAGGCAATACGAGTCCTTTAGTGATGGGTTTTCCAAACACAGATGATATATTTATTCTTTCATGTTTAATTTGAAAATGGGTCATAATTGGGAAAGTAGATTGACTAAGATACATTTTGTTCTGCCACGAAGTTTTGCTATATACCTCAACCTTCAGCTCGAGCATCTACCTTGCGATTTGACTTGGTTGACTATTGGATTCGGCTCAGCGGGTCAGGATGAATGCAGAGCTCCAATGAGCTTGTTCAATCTGGCCCAATGTGATCGGTGGGAGCAGCAGTTACGGTCATTCTTGATGACAGGGTGAAGGTCAACTTCTCTGTTTCGCTAGTTGAGCTATAAAGTTGACATCGTGTTTTCCTTTCAGCGCGGTTGTTGACGTTCTCTCTTTGCCATCAATTTATATTCAGATGGGTGATAGTATGGTGGGAGTTCGAGGGAGCTGGCCGTCCGATAAGGGCCGAGCATGGGGTGATGTACAGGTTCAAGCTACTGTTGCGAACGTCGGGCGGAATTGGGCACACATAAGAAGGAACATAATATTTAACTTGCAGGAGCACAGTAGTGGTGTTGCAAGACCAGGCCAGAACCGAGTTATTTCCTCGTTATCTTACAGATGATAAGTGATGGGTTTTCATTGGTACATGTTGAATTTATCTAGTCAATAGTTGCGAAAAGGTGCACGTGCTTTGAGTTGGATACGAAAAAATAGGATAGAAAGGACATTAATATTACAAGGATAGTGCTGTTGGTTTCTAATTAATAACACGTTATTTAACAAGATGCCTATTGCCCTATTCTACTTTAGCAGGGGCTAGCCTGGGCTTGCAGAGAGGTAAGCCTGAAGTAGTTGGCATGGTCCTGCTGGTCATGATTCGCAAGCTCTGGCGTAGGATGTCAACCTCTCTGGCCCTTGTGCGCTCTACCACTCCCAATTTCGCTTTCAGCTCTTCAATGGTTTCCTCCTTGGCCTTCACTTCCATCTTCAGCTCTTCCATCTTCTCCTCTTCTTCTTCGGCTCTAAGATACATCCCATAGTCACCTGCAAAAACCCAACTTTTAATAGCAACCCAATTTTTTAAAGTTGATTGGTGCAAAGTAATTGAATAACACCTCCGCCGATGAAAAAGATGTCAGTCCTTAAACATAAGGTGAGAGGATCGAATTCTATAACCGTCAAGATACAAAATTGTGAAAATAATTTATTTTAAACCAAAAAAAATTAATTGAATAACATAACACCCTAATAACATGTATTGTTTAGATAATCAAACATTTTTAATCATCTTTAGATGAATTGTAGTACTTTTTTAACAACAAGAGAAGTATAAGGCAACTTGTGAACAGTTAGTATAACTTTTTGTTAGCTAAAAACATTTTATCCGTAAAAAAAAAGCATATTAATTACCACGATGAATTATCTGAATGAGATCATCAAGCTCAGTCTTAATAGACAGATAAAGCTTCTTCCACTTGTCCACAGCTTCATCCCTCCTCCATGCACCTTCCTCCTCGGAAGCATTCTCCAGCCGAAACCCGCGGCGGCCGGCGTCAACCACCACCGTCTCCCAGTTACCACCAAACTCCTCGCTCTTCCTACCAGATACCACCACCAAACTCCTCGCCTTGTCCGCGTCTCGCTCCTCGGCCACCTTTCTCAGCCTCCTCGCTTCCTCCTCGAGTTTCTTCCTCTCTCGCTTCCACTCAGCTTCCTTGAACGCAAACAACACCATCTCCCTCTCGTAAGCTCTAACATCCTTCTCTCTTTCGACCATTATCGTCTTCACCTCCTCCTGGAGAAGCCTCACCTGCTCTTTCAACCCTCTTATAAGTTTGCCACCTTTCTCCATTTTCACGCTCTTCTTCCTGTAATTCCCACCAAAGCAGGCCATGGAATCTCTGTATTGGATGACTAAATTCACAAATTTTGGAAAGGGAGAGATAGAGAGAGAGAATGTGTGTGTGTGTGTGTGTGTGTGTGTAATAATATATGCTCGTGAAGATAACAGTTATGAATGATGTATATCGTTGAACTTGTCCAAGTGAAGTGAAGTGTTGAAAGGACGTGGGGAAATATAAAGCCAAATGGAATACTGCAACACCCTCTTCCTTTAAATGTTTCTTGTTTGTTTTTCACTTGGGTCCCATCAGATTTGAATAAGTTTAACGAACTAACTAATAATATCTCTAACCATTATCATGCATATTTAATGTTAGTCTCGAATTCTTGATAAATGTAGTCCACACACGAACCTAACAATTAAACAAAGAACAAGTACGTCAATTTGTTCTAAAATAGAAATAATCCTACTGATAATTATGACATAGACCAAATCTTTAAGAGTAATTGTAATAAATGCGTCTATAAAAGAAGAGAGAAGAAAACTGATACTACAAACTCTATGCAACTACAAGTCTACCACATGGGCCCTACTCGGCCAAAAGAAAAAAATAGTTTATATATTTCACCTCGGAAGTGGGGGCAGTAGCAGTAGCACTTTGGTGTTATATTTGGTGACCCGAAACGTGGAAGTTAATTCCTTGTTTTTGAAGATCGGCTAAGAAGATGATGGCGTTAGGAGGAGAGGAAGGTTGGCGGATCGAGTAGAGTAACTACAGAGACCTTGCTACACACATCATCACATCACTAGGTTATAATTGCAGTTTACACATGGACGGTGCTTACCAGAGTGCACTTTTTTGTATTTTGAAGTTTAATTCGTGACGAATGTAATGTGGTGTAAATATTTGCAAAGAAAAGCCTAAAAATGAAATTGAATTCCCTTTTCTTGGTGGTTTATCTGGTACCAATCTGATAGAACAAATAAATCCAACTCTTTTCAACCATATGAAATAATTCATCCACGAAATGGTTGGACTTGTAAAGTTGAAGTGAAAGCTCTGTGCAAAATTTGGGCCAAGACTTGATAACCACCTTGAAATGTAATTTTGATGCTGAACTTTCTATATACAAGTTTTTAAAATTATATATATTTCATAGAAAATCTCAAAGTAATTTTCATTGTTCTCAGAAATGACTTGGAGGTTGATCCAGAATTGGGTCCAATTTTCAGGTCAGCCAGTCCAACCGTTCAATTGTTGGTCGGACCTAATTTTTTATTCTTCTATTTTTTTGTAATTTTTTGAAATATATATAATTATATAGGTAAATAATTTAAGTAATAAATTAATAGTAATACATAAACTTACCAATTTTTATAAAATATATGAAATAAATTATTTATACAAATGGGTAGTCTCAAATTGACAATAAAATCATAAATTACTAAAATTTTTTAGTCAAATTATCCTGGTCGGACCGAGTTTTCTGGACGAACCATTTGGTCTGATCGGATTTCGTCCGACTCGCATGGAAGCGTTTTTTAAGGAAAAAATGGAATGGTGGGTGGGACGTTTGGCGGTCTGACGGCCTGACCGCTATTCGGACCCCTTTTTTAAAACAATGGTAATTTTGCCTACTATATGGAAAAAAAATATGCGAATCTTCCAAGAACAATGTCACCCAAAAATCATACGTACACAGAATCACTCCAAACCGGATTCTTAAAGAGGAAACAAGTATTCCTACGTAAGAAAAAAAAATGAGGAACGTCACCGTTTCATATTTGGAACGCAGTAGATAATGAATGATTTGGATGGAGCCTGTCGTCCTAACAAGTATAGGACAAGGATGATTTTCTGTTGGCATACGTCTCCCACAACCAGAAACACATGTACTGTTACAATAAAGACATCCTAACCTCCTCAGATTCCATTCATAAAAGAATATTTTTTAATAGTTGCAAGAGTGATAAGTTTTGTTATAAACACTATTTCTCTATTGATTTCAATCTAATCTTTTTATTTGATTATCATTATCTAATATGTTATTGTTTGATACTTACTGTCGATACATATTTTTTATTTTTGTGAAAAAATCCTTAGAAAGAAAATAAAATTCAACAATTCATTCATTATCTTCGGCAAGAAGCTGTAGGCTCCGTTGACATCACGGCATTGCCACGTCACCCACCACATATTTTGCAAACTGGTTCTGGCGGATAAACAGACCGATGTTGGGAACGTGTTATGTTCAATCTCCTCGACTATTTTAGTAAAACGATTCTTCGCGAGATTCTCTTGGTTGCCGAGGACCAATCTGTATAATAATAATAATACATCGCCTTGAGTCCTGAATGCTAATACGGTGAGGCCTACAACGGAACATCAAGGGGACGTACAAGGTAACGTAACATACTTCAATAGCCATGTATGGAAAGATAAAAAAAATATTAAGTGACCATAAACAATAGATTGTAAAAGATTAATGACCATGTGTGTCTTCAATCTTCAGTGTTGACTTACACGATCTTAATTTTATGACACTTTAATAAGGTCCAAGTCTATTCAACTCTAGCATCATAGATAGATTTTGTTCAAAGAGATGTATTACAATTATTACATTATTATTTGCAAAAATGGATCACTTCTTTTTAGGTGTTAAAATGGTATTGGATTATATGGAAATGTTTAAAAATTAATCTCCATCATGGGGATTACTTGTAGTCCATTGGATGAAAATGTTGACCTTAAAAACTTAATCTAACAGTTATTATGTTTGAGGATAGAATTAGTATTAGACTAATATAACTAAATCTCTTAATATCTATTATTTCCTTATCCCACTTAATATTCAAAAAAATTTAAATATGATTTCATAATTTACTCCATCCACATTTAATTTGATTTCTATTCTCAATATTCTTCAAATCTTTTACCCTAACCCCATTCAAAATATTTTATTAACCCTAACCCCATCGTAAACCCAAATCCCCGTCGTCCTTCAAATCCTTCAATATTTTATCGCCGTCGTCGCTGTAAATCCACTCTCTCTATTTTTGTCCCTCCACCAATTTAATTATAAGCTCCCAACTATTTAATCTTTCTCTCTCTCTCGACTTCTCCGCCTCCTCGCCCACCTTTCCTTTTTTATTATTATTTTTGTTACAAACCAAACCAACCAAGATTGGTTACTGTTAATATTGGTTCCCAATAGCAATAACATTGGTACTATTATTTTTTAATATTAGTACTAATATTTTTTAATATTGTTAACTTTGATCTTTAATGTTGGTATCATTGTTCTTTAATATTAGTACCTTTATCTTTTAATATTGGTATCCATAGTGATTACGGTAATGTGAATGTTGGTATCGTGGTTTCTTAATGTTGGTACCCTTGTTCGTGGATGTTGGTACCACTATTATATGCAATGTTGGTACTTGTTATATGCAATGTTGGTACATTCCATATACAATGTTGGTAACTGTCGTATACAATGTTGGTACATGTTATATGCAATGTTGGTACCTATTATATGCAATGTTGGTATCTGTTACATGCAATATTGGTACCCTTATTCGGTGATGTTGGAACCTGTGTTGGTACCAATATTAAATGACAAAGGTACCAATACTGACGACAGAAGTTATCAATATTAGAGACCAGAGGTACTAATATCTGGGCATATGTATTACCATGAGGGTTAGCAACGGTGATGGTGGTGGTGATGGGTCAGCAAAGGAGGAAAAGCAGAGGGTTATTGTTTCGGCGGTTATGTGGGGGTTGTAATTTTTTGAGTGAGATAATTTTTTCTAAAAAAACGTGATTTGATTTTTTGAATGATTTGGTAGTTATATATTTTGTAGCAAAATTTGAGGGATTACATATCCTCTTTAATGCCTCCTTATTTTGGTGCAAGCAGGTAAATACTATTATACCTTTATAACATATAATCCCCATGGTGGGTATTAGAAGCTAATCCCCATGTAATCTGAACTCGTTAAAAATTCACCCATTCTTAAGATTTTGGTTGGAAATTTAATGTAGCTATGGACAAAAATGCATTCTTCACCTGAAAGATTCCATTATATCTTACAAATGAATGCTTGCTGATTTATATAGGTTCCAAACACATACAGAGTTTCCACGATCTTATTTGTGAAGCTAGTGTGACCTGTTCACTTGCCTAGCTTTGTATTTATCGACAACATATGTCTCCATGCCCATACAAATACATTTATTGTGTGATGTCTTGTGATTCCCTCTTTGAAAAGGACTCAAGGTATGGATGGGTGCACCGTTTTTCTTGGATTCTTATTTCTCCCATGCAAAGAATCCTGCCTTTACTTACGCTAAGTCCATTCCTCAATAATTTTTCGGCCACTCACCCCATGTAGCTGGGAAATTACATTAAAATTTCATGTCTAATTCATAAACTTGAAATAACAGATTAGAGAATTTTTTACGTTTATAAACAAGCAAACCACTTATTCACTCAACAATGTGGAATTCCCAGCAAATTATATCTTTATATCGTACATGCTGTTTCTTTTTATGCATGCCATAAGCTGGCTTTTTTAAAATAAGTAGAATTTTATTTGAATATAGTTTATATTCACAAATTTGCGGTGTCACGGAACATGTGTAGAGAATGACGAACTAGATTATTTGGGTGTCACGGAACATGTTCTGAAAATTGGTCGCTCAAACCAAATTGGCGATGGTTGGTGCTACCTACCATAATATGGAAACAATGCTTCCCTTCCCTTGCAAACTGAATGTATGTTTTGTAAAAAATATAAAAAATAAAATTGAAAATAATTAACTCATAACTAATTGTTGAGCCCCAAAATATATGAAAAAATCCCAAACAGTTGTGCATCACGCGAATTTGCTATAACTTCATCTAGAATTCAATCTGAAAATTTCTGTCTTGACAATGACAGAAGTACTCGGTATTATCATCAGTGACTGTGAGTATACTTTTACTTTCCTTGAAATTATTTGACATACATATATGTTAAATTGTAGGAAGACCATTTCCCAAATCGTGCATGTAAACGATCTTAAATGTTACTAGATAATCAACAAAACCAACTAGAGCTTTACTCTTTAAATTTTTGTAGGAGAATAAAGCAAAAAAAAGGGACATTGAAGGCAAAAATAATCAATTCGTTACAAGAATCACACATGGTGATCATGCAACCGCTTTAAGATAGGGAAAATTTTTACAGGCCGCTTAAATGGCTTTCAGCCCAAGCCCTTCTCTACCTTACGGGAAACAAGAAGTTTTACTCCCGTAAACGATATTATACAAACAATTGTTTAATTTTCAGGGTAATAAATGTGTACTTCTTTAATGATGATTCTAGTAGAAGTTTACAAATAAATAAAGTTATTAAAAGAATTATTCTTTAACTGATTGCGATGTTTAACTCTGAATTCAAGAGCTAAAAAAAAAGAGAGAGAAATTGCCGCTGGGTTACCAGTTCGCATCCTTTGCAAGTGCTCATTTTTCTGTAATCATCTTCTGGAATTTAAGGTACAACATTTACCCATAAAAAAATTGCAGCTGAATTAGTCGTGGGTGCCAAATAACTCAAAAGTACCTTCAGAAATAATAGGAATATATGACAATGTAAAAGACATTTATTACCCTTTATTATTCAAAATACAAGTCTTAATTTTTGACCTCCTATAATGTCAATGGAATACAAGTCGGATAGTGGTCTCATCTAAAGCATGACGATCCTAATGTAAAGTTGAAACTCGATATATTTTATAAAATTGAATTATTATCTGCTCACTATTATTCATATCCATTTTGATTCCCGAGTATGAACGAAAGGAACCTTAAGGCGACAAGGTTCCATTTTAGGGGCTAAATGCTATAATTTGACATTTGGATTAATTAATACAAAATTGTTCATATTAACTACAAATTTAGACAAATGAAAGTTAAATAATGATAAACAACTATTTTGAGAAAAGTTCATTTCAGTATTATATAGTTTGTGACTTTTTTACTTGAGTACTATGAGGTTTAAAATATATCAAATCAGTGTATAAAATTTGACGTTTTAATAATTTAGTGATGTAAAAATACCTGTTTCTTGATGCTCGACCACTCAGTGTGCCATATCAAACCTAGGATGATCCTATGTGGACCATCATCTTTGCATTAATTTTCGAATTGCCACTTTCGAATGTTTCCATTAATTTTTCAATTGCTAAAAAACCAAGATTTGATGATAACCAAATTTGCATACATTTCAAAGTTGCCCTCATTTGTCCAGATTTAGTAACTAGTTAAAAATTTGAAAAAACCACGTCAATAACCATATGGAGAACATGACAGGGTACATGAAAAATTTAGTTGACTTAGCACATTACGTGACCAGACAACAGAAGAAAGGCTTCCCAATAATTGAAGTACAAAAAAAAAACTAATTTGATGCATTTTAAACTATATGATATCTAAATTAAAAAAACTCAAACTATTACCATTACCATTCTCACCTATTTAATTTCTTCTCTCACTCGATTTTCTTAATTAGTCAAGATTGTTGATATCCACCTGAAATACAAAAAAGACAAAAAAAAATGGAATGTCATTGTATTTACTATTTAGGGGCGGGGCACGTGAGGGAGGGAAGACGTACGAAAAGTCACGTGAGCAATGCGCTAGCATTCGCGCGTCGAGGTAGTTAGTAGTTAGTTATATAACATTTGGACATGCGGAAAATAGAAAAAGGAAGAAGAGAGAGGAACGTCGCCCAAAAAACAGAACACAAAAGCTGAGAGAGGCGGAGGAAGAAAATAGCACCACATAATATTCTCATTTTCCCAATTCCCCGAAGAGAGAGAGAGAGAGAGAGAGAGAGAGACTCATAAATTGGGAAATTGGGAGGGAGCGCTAGGGTTTGGTTCTAGTGTAGACAGGGAAATCGGAGGGGTTTTGAGGTTCCTCCATTTCGTTTCTAAGACTTTTGGTGTTCTTCATTTAACCGCCGCACACGACGGCGTTTCCGTTCCTGAATTTGGGGTAGTATTCGGGGTTTTTCCTAACCGAAACGAGCATTCGGAGCGAGTAGAGGGAGCGAGGGTGGCGACATTGTGGTGTTTTATAGAAGAGACAGACGCACCTGAAAACTCTGTTTTTCGTTTTCCTGTGTTTGTAATTTTATTCGTGGATCTTCTCGAGATGGCGGGTGGTCGAATCTAGGCGGCATTTCGGTCGATCATGGTACTCGCGTTTCCTGCATTATTTCCGAATGTTAAAGCTTCAATCTGTAATGTTGAAAGCTTTTCCTATGAGCTAGACTCGGATTGTCATCTCTCCCTTGTTCATCCCCATGTTTAATTTCTCGGTTTCTTGTCGCAATGTAGTTCGTAGGAGGTATTGATTATAAAGCGTCGAATTATGATTTTGAAGTTCTTGAATTGATGATTATGGTGTAACCGACTTTGGACACTAGTTTTCATACACTCTCCTTAGGACAGGGTGCTAGCTTTTCGGTATTTTTGGAATTGTAAGCAAAAAAATTTAGAATAAATGTCATCCTTGTAGAGGAATTTACTGGCCTCCTTACAAACTACCTGTTTTGTGAACAGGCTTCTTCAGCCGCCTTGGTGGTCGGGTCTGTTGTTTGGGTAGAGGATCCGGATGATGCATGGATAGATGGGGAGGTTGCGGAAGTTAACGGTGAAGAGGTTACGATAAACTGCTTTTCTGGTAAAACGGTTAGTACCTCTTCCCTGTATGGCCTGTTTTTTTTGGATGTAAACCATTGTCAGGGGAAAAAATAACTCTTTTCACGACTGGCTTCCCTTTAACTCAATCAGGCACTCGCGTTTCGGGTTCAGCTGATTGTTTCACGAGTGACAATTCCAACATGACTAAGCTATATGTTTACAGGGCTTCAAAGTATATCTGCTGCGCTGTCGTTACTTAAGTTTTACTATGGTTATCTTCTGTGCTGTTAGGTTGTTTCAAAAACATCTCATGTGCGCCCAAAAGATCCAGAGTTTCCTCCAGAGGGAGTGGATGATATGACAAAGCTGGCTTATTTGCACGAGCCAGGAGTTTTGCAGAATCTTAGATTTAGATTTGATGCTGACAAGATATATGTAAGTTTCAGCTAATAGATTCAAGTTCATTATTTAATTGCTGTCAATCTTATCCTGTATTTTTTCTGGTGAGCTATTATTGTTTGTTGGAAAAGTTCCTCCAATGTCCTGATAAATCCTTTTGCTTCCTTTTTTTCACTTGAGAGATAATATTCCGCCTGACTTCTTGTTGATTATTCTCTGGATTCATGCCTTGTTCAGTTCACGTCACATGCATCAACCCCTTTCTTTCACACTCTCTGATTAGTTTGATCTCGGCTGTTGCAGACATATACTGGAGGTATATTGATCGCCGTAAATCCTTTTAAAAGACTTCCTCATCTGTATGCTAATCATGTGATGGAAGAATATAAAGGGGCAGACATTGGCGAATTGAGCCCGCATCCGTTTGCTGTGGCAGATTTAGCATACAGGTCCTTTCGATTTTCTGGTGGAGGTTCTTTATCTCCCAGAAAAAAAGGAACCTTACTAAATGTAGGAAATATTTTGCAGACAGATGATAAATGAAGGAGTTAGCCAATCTATTTTGGTGAGTGGGGAAAGCGGGGCTGGTAAAACGGAGAGTACGAAAATGCTCATGCAATATTTGGCTTACATGGGAGGACGAGCTGAAGCTGAAGGACGATCAGTGGAACAACGAGTTTTAGAGGTACATAAATAAAAATACTTGCCTTTTTATGTGTATTTGTGTGTTTCTTTTCCATATCCAGTGTATTCTTTCTCATATTAGAAGTTATATTTGAAAATATAAGATGCCTGATGCCATTTACTTATCTATTATCTGGCAGTCAAATCCTGTTCTTGAAGCATTCGGCAATGCAAAAACTGTCAGAAATAATAACTCAAGGTGGGAGTCATTGAACTACACTTTTTCTCGGCAGATTTAATTATTGTCTGTTTTACTGCTGTATGGTTTTCTGCTTGGATCAAATCTGGAATCTCAACTGGTTGGTTGCAGTCGTTTTGGTAAATTCGTCGAGATTCAGTTTGATCGGAATGGACGGATTTCAGGAGCAGCTATCAGAACTTATTTGCTAGAACGATCACGTGTGTGTCAGGTGTCTGATCCTGAGAGAAATTATCATTGCTTTTATATGCTGTGTGCGGCACAGACAGAGGTAATTGAGATCCATTCTTTCTTATTTTGAACCACATTATGTCTTTGTCACTTGTCTGTTGAAAGCTACAGTCGTACCTGTTGGATTCTGTCCATTAGATTTTTTAGAAGGTGTAATTTACTTGGTGAATATATTTGTCGCTTGTCCCGTTCTAAGTCACTTCAAATTTACACATTTAATGTAAATCTATCTGCTAGCCTTTGAATTTGCATGGTTTTGAGTTTTGACGAAGCTACTGGACATTTACGATTTGTATTCATAGATCTTTTCTTCATACAATTTGTCCTTTCATTTTAATTCTGATTAGTTTATACATTTTCTAATTAGGACACTGCGAAGTACAAGCTAGGGAATCCTAGAACATTCCATTATCTTAATCAATCAAATTTCTATGAGATGGATGGTTTAGACGAGTCCAAGGAGTACCTTGCTACTAGGAGGGCCATGGAAATCGTTGGCATAAATGTCGATGAGCAGGTATGGCCAGCACGACAGTTCTGATTTTGTATAATGGACTGCTCATGAAAGGTGCATCTAAATATGTTCTGAACAGGATGCTATATTCCGTGTCATTGCTGCAATACTTCATCTCGGAAATATCGAGTTTGCAAAGGGAACTGAAGCAGACTCTTCTGAACCGAAGGATGATAAATCGCGGTTCCATCTCCAGACAGCAGCTGAACTGTTCATGTAACTGATACCAGCCCCTCACTAATTTTACTCTGATGTAATTGGAATTTTCTGTTACTGAACTCTAGAATCTGTCAATCTTTTTCAGGTGTGATGAGAGATCTCTCGAAGATTCTTTATGCAAGCGAGTCATTGTCACTCGTGATGAGAGCATAACAAAATGGCTTGACCCTGATGCTGCAGCTATCAACAGAGATGCTTTGGCAAAGACAGTATATTCAAGATTGTTTGATTGGTGAGTTTACCTTCTCTATCATTTTCTAGGACTATTTGATTGCCTTTATTTTTTAAGAACGATTTGATTGCCTTTATTGGATGCTCGTTTTCAAATTACTAGTTAATTATGTTCTTTATTTTTAAATGCTTCAAATACTTTATTCCAGGATTGTGGACAAGATTAATAACACGATTGGTCAAGATCCTGATTCGAAATCCCTGATTGGGGTTCTGGATATTTATGGATTTGAGAGTTTCAAGACAAACAGGTGCTTAACTGGTATGCTTTGGTTTCATCAGAAATGGAAGTCAATCTGTTCCAGAAAATTGTGTGAAACTACGCTGTTTCTTGAAAGTTTATGCACATAAATGACTAAATAAATAACTGCTTGCATTGATTCAGTTGATATGATCATTTTACCTGTCATGTATGCTAAAATAATGTTCTTTTAGATTCAATCTGTGTGGAGATAAGTGGTTTACAGAATTAAGTTAAGGGTGACGACTGTTTTAGCAACAGCATATAAATCAGACTGCCGGTCTCTCATGATTGATACTAGATGAACTAGCGGAAGGGTCGAACAATTGCAATAAATCTGTAAATTAAATCCATGGTTCAAAAGCTACATTTGCTTCTGGAGGGTCTTTCTCGATGTTTCTCAAACAAAATGACTCTGATGCTTGCCTACTAGGATGGTTCAGATCTGAGAGCTCTTATGCATACATAATAGTTGAAGGAACATCTTCGTATTACTGTCTCTACGAGCTTATGCCTCAATCTTCTTGAGCTCAGCTCTACCGATGCTTTCCTTTTACCAACTTTAGTTTTCTTGGGCAGCTTTGAGCAATTTTGTATCAATTTGACAAATGAAAAGCTGCAACAGCATTTCAACCAGGTTCATACATTTCAACTATTCTCATTATGATATAATAATAGTGCTGTTATAATATACCTCAACTAACATAATTCTTTCCCACAAAAAAACTAACATAATTCTTCCATTGACATATATTTGACAGCATGTTTTCAAGATGGAGCAAGAAGAATATACAAAAGAAGAAATCGATTGGAGCTACATAGAATTTGTCGATAACCAGGATGTTCTTGATCTCATTGAGAAGGTGAGAGATTCTAATCAGTTGAACTTGGCTATTTGGGTCTTGGTCTATCTTAGAGTAGCTTTATTGATCCATAATATTTGTGTGGTTTTGCAATTTCAGAAACCTGGTGGCATCATTGCTCTCCTTGATGAGGCATGGTATGTATGTTCTAGAAGCATACAGGCAGATGACATATGTGGAATTTATCGACATCAAATGACATCTGTTGCATGTTTTCTGTCTGTGACATCATAAACTTCTATTTGTTTCTGCAGCATGTTTCCCAGATCAACACATGAGACATTTGCAGAAAAGCTTTACCAGACGTTTAAGGATCACAAGCGCTTTAGCAAGCCTAAGTTGGCTCGTACTGACTTCACCGTCTCTCATTATGCTGGTGATGTAAGCTATAAATCCTGTCTGTGATCAGGATTGTATGAATTTCTGCTCTCACTTTTCTAGAGAATGTTTATTGGAGCTTTATGCTTATGTCAGAAAGATTTTTATTGTAGGTAACATATCAGACTGACCACTTCTTGGATAAGAATAAAGATTATGTAGTTGCAGAGCATCAGGCTCTTCTCAACGAGTCAAGGTGCCCCTTTGTTTCTGGCCTTTTCCCGCCATTACCAGAGGATTCTTCTAAATCATCAAAGTTCTCATCAATAGGCACTCGGTTTAAGGTCCTTTCGAGCTCTAATTGAGTCTTTGATAAAAGAGAACTATTTACTTTGTTTATAAGTGCTCACCTTTGTTTGCAAACTAAGTTTGGTTTTGGTTCTTTGTGCAGCAACAACTGATATCATTACTGGAGACTTTAAATGCCACTGAGCCCCACTACGTTCGCTGTGTTAAGCCAAATAATGTATTAAAGCCAGCAATTTTCGAAAATACCAATGTTCTACAACAGCTACGGTGTGGGGTAAGAGATCTATTTGATAAGGACAGCTGATATGCTTTAGTGCACTTGCTTCGTTAATGCTCAGAAGCGCCCGCGATTAATCTGTTTTTCCGGCGGGAATTATAATGATTTTGCTTTCATGATTATCAGGGAGTGATGGAGGCAATTAGGATTAGCTGTGCAGGATATCCTAGTAGGAAGCCGTTCCATGAATTTTTGGACCGCTTTGGCATCATTGCACCAGATGTTTTGGATGGAAGGTAGAATGGTCAAGTTCTGCTTGTCTCAGTGTCGTTGGCTCTACATATTGTGATTTTTCTTTCCTTCAATATGTTCTCTGACAGACTCGATGAGGTGACAGCTTGTAAGATGCTTTTGCAGAAGGTGGACCTCGAAGGTTATCAGGTACTTTCCAATTACAATGTTTTTCCCTCTCAAAAAACGAAAAAATAGGATAGATATCTGGACACCCGTGAAGGATTGCAACTGAAGGGTTCAGCTACATGTATTCACATTACAGATTGGCAAAACCAAAGTGTTCCTTAGAGCTGGTCAAATGGCCGAACTGGATGCTGTTCGAATTGAGGTTTTAGGAAGATCAGCTAGTATTATTCAAAAGAAAGTTCGTTCTTACTTTTGTCGCAAAAGGTATATCTTGTTGCAGAAATCTTCCATAGAGATTCAAAGACTGTGCAGAGGTATAATCCTGTTCTTGTACAAGGACTCCAATTTGTATGCTGTATATGAAATGGGAACATTATGGTTTCTTTGAACTTTCAGGGGAAGTAGCACGTCATCGGTATCAATGTCTCCGAAGAGAAGCTGCTACTATTAAAATCCAGAAACATTCTCGCTGTTTCCTGGCACGGAGAGTCTACCTCTCACTGTATTCTTCAGCTGTCATTGTTCAGACCGGTATGAGATCCATGGCTGCTCGAAACAAGCTACAATTTATGAAACAGACGAGAGCAGCAACAATTATACAGGTGAAGTAAAAATTTACTGAAGATTATTTAGGCTTCTGAATTTTGATGTGCATCGTATAAGAATCTTTGAAGTTAAGATGTTCACTTTTTTCCTCCTCAATGTGGCCTTGCATTTATCCACCAATTGACCTTTCTATTTTCGTTTTCTTCATTCTTCATCCCTTAGCTTTACAAGTTTCATGCTTCTACAGAGTCATTGCAGGAAACACTCAGCTAGAGGTAGATATTTACAATTGAGAAAAGCAGCAATAATAGTGCAATCGGCATGGAGGGCAAAAGTTGCACGCAGAGAATTAAGAAAGCTTAAAATGGTAACCTCTTCCTAGTATATGCTATAAAAGGTTATTGATAATTTTCTGATAGGCTCACTACCAATTTTTTGAACTTGGTTAAAATAATTTCTTCTTAATTGACTCAAGACAAGTATTTCTTCTTTCTTGAGTTCCCTCATCCATATCTGCTGATGCGATTTGGAAATGTGTAATGCTGGATGGTTTCTGAGGTTCAATTAAATCCAGTAATGTGAAGCGACACGTATTTATGAACATGTTACAATGTAGAAAGATCTTCAACAATATTCACATTATCATTATATATCGCAATTGCCGTCTTTCCTGTAGCATCGAACAAATTAACATGGCTACGGATTTTTCTGTTGTGGTGCAGGCTGCCAAGGAGACTGGTGCTCTGCAGGCTGCCAAAGCCAAGTTGGAAGATGAAGTAGAGGAGCTTACATCCCTCCTGGAGCAGGAGAGACAAACGAGGGTAGGAGCAGATCTTTCTCACATTTTTTTTTCAGATCTAGCTCATATCATTTCTTAGTAATTTTTCAACAAAGAAAGGGAGAAGGAAATTTGTATCATTACTGTATTCCTACTGTGCAATTAATATCTTTTTTGGCATTGCAGGCTGACCTTGAGAAAACGCAAATGCAAGAAATTGCAAAATTACAATCTGCTTTGCAAGAGATGAAGCTAGAGTTCGAAGAATCTAAAGCCCAACTTGTCAAGGAACTTGAAATTGCAAAAAAAGCAGCTGAACAAGTACCAGTCACACAGGAAGTGACAGTACCAATGAGACATGAAGTGCCAGAAGTTCCAGCATCACAGAAACCAACGAGACAAGAAGTTCCAGTCTTACCAGAAGTTACAGCCGTACAGAAACCAATGAGACAGGAAGTGTCAGCCTTACCAGAAGTTCCGGCCGTACAGGAAAAGCCAATTACATCAGAAACGCCTTTTGTTGATAATGAATTGGTAAATAAGCTCGCTTCTGAGAACGAAATGCTCAAGGTGAGTCTTCGGCATGTTCCCTAGAGTTTACTTGAAGATTATGATTAGATATACCAGCATTTAGTAATTGTTAGACTGTAGGGGTTCTGAAGGATCATGAGAAATATAATCCGGTGTGACAAATTAATTTTTATTATTAATTTTTTTGATAATGCTGTACAGGCTCTGGTAAGTTCACTGGAAAAGAAAATTGGTGAAACAGAGAGGAAGTTTGAGGAGACCTACAAGCTAAGTGAAGAGCGTTTAAAACAGGCTACGGATGCTGAAATGAAGATGATAGAGTTGAAAACTGACGTGCAGAGGTTTACATCTGTCTTGTCTGCTATCTGTAGAATGCTTCCTTCTGAATGTTAGGAAGCAGAGAAGATAAAATAACTAAATCACTGTCGTATTTCTGTTAAGGCTTCAGGAAAAAATATCCGACATGGAAGTGGAGGACCAGGTTTTGCGACAAAAGGCGCTGCCACCAGTAGGTCACTCGTCAGACCATGCGTTATCTACATCGGAGGTGAAATTAACTTATCTAAGATAGCAATTTCTTATGTACTCTTGGTGATTTGAAACTTGATAATAATCTTTCTACTTGGATTTCTCAGGCTCTTGAAAATGGCCATCATGTAAGTAAATCAGCAGTTTTATTAATTTGGTTGGAAAGCATAAAACATTTGGTTTCATGACCTCAGATATCCTGATTCCATGTGACCTTTGATAGGTACCAGATAATTCATCACCAGCCAAAAAGCTTCGTACAGACTTATCGCGAAGATATCAGATTGAAAGACTACATGTATGCATTAGTAGAATATATTACTCCCCGTGACATAGCTTTCATCTTCTTATGTCTAATCTGAGGTTCACAAGCCTTATTTTCTCATCGTTGTTTTTGTTACAGGAAAGTGTAGACATTTTGATTAACTGCGTGGAGCAAAATCTTGGGTTTAGTCACGGAACTCCGGTTGCAGCATTTACCATATACAGATGCCTTCTTCACTGGAAATTATTTGAAGAAGAAAAGACTAGAGTATTTGATCGTCTTATTCAGATTATTGGTTCTGTATTTGAGGTATTGGATTTATCAGTTGATCCATAATTTATGTTATCTTCTAGATCTCATTAAAAGCTGATCATCTTCTTATATTTCAGAACCAAGATGACAATGTTCGGATGGCCTATTGGCTCTCCAATACGTCAGTACTGCTTTTCTTACTTCAGCGGACGTTAAAAGGAAGTACTCCAAGTCCAGGTCTTCCACCTCCAGCAGGAGGGTTTTTTAGCAGGATGGCTCGGGTATGAATTACATGATAAAAAGTTTTCCATCTATTATTGCATTAAGATGTTCTATTCTTTCCCAAGAAGAAAAACAAACTATTACGTGCTGCTTAATTCAGAAGATACTTTATATGATATTGATCTGTTGTTCCTATCTAAAACATAACATGGCTGTAATGTTTCGTCAGAGCTTTCGTGCGTCACCTTCATCAGCCAACCTTAGAGTTGGCAGAGAATTTGTAAAGGTGGTCGAACCGAAATACCCAGCCTTGCTTTTTAAGGAGCAGCTGACAGCTTATGTGGACACAATATTTGGAATGGTTCGAGACAATTTTAAGAAGGAAATATCTTCACCGCTCTCTATGTGTATCCAGGTACACCATTGCTCAAGAAGTTGAACATAAGTATTGTAAAAAGTGGACAATCTTGACTATGCATATGGTTGATCTCTTTCTTAACTAGACACTTTATCTTCACTGTCAATAATTATGAAGTTAGTTGTCTTCAGCGTGGCAAACTCTTAAGTTTTCTTTTGCATGATATAAGCAACCATATCTGTCAGAAGGCACATGTAGTGACTGGAAGTGCTATTCAAATGGTTCAGGCACCAAGGGAATCAAATGAAACAGCTTTGGAGTCATCGGGCGACAATTCTCCAGTTAACCATTGGCACACGATTGTTGAGAACCTTGATAGAATGCTGCAAACATTACAAGAAAACTTCGTAAGGAAGTTCCATTTTTGACAATGTTGAAGTACTTCAACATCTTTTGATTTTTAGCTATTGATAAAAACTCGCTTCTCAGGTTCCTTTGGTGCTTGTTCAGAAGATATGCACACAGATTTTCTCGTACATAAATGTTCAACTGTTCAACAGGTAATTGTGGCATAATGTCTGTTTTCTTTTATCCAAAAAAAGGTTTAAGACTTTGATTTGAAAATTAAAAGAGGATTACGTTTGCATTCCTGTTACAGCCTGCTCCTTCATAAAGAGTGTTGCACATTTAGCCATGGGGAATATGTGAAGGCTGGCTTGGATGAGTTGGAAGCATGGTGTAAAGCCAAAGAAGAGGTACCTCTCTATCTTTTCTCTAATGGAATTTTAAAATTTCGAATCTTTCATTTTGATAGCCTCTTCATAATTTTCTTGTAAAAAGTTATAAGGAAACCTGAAATGTTACCAGAGTTCAGGTCGTGGATAAAAGATCCAAATTTTAGCAATTTTTCATTAGTCTCCGATGAAGTAATACTTTCCAATCTATACGTCCTCATTGTTACCTCCATCTTGTCAACCAATTACTTGACAACTTTCCAAATTGTAGTTTGCAGGCTCATCATGGGATGAACTTAAACACACAAGGGAGGCTGTTGGATTCTTGGTATATCTTTAGTAGTCTCTATTTCTATTTTATTGTTCAAGAGTTATTTCTTTGACGGTTGCACACAGGCTGTGGTGTAGACTTGGAACGTAGACTCGAAACTTGAGTTCTATTTTTCAATGATTGGACTTCTCTAGCTCTGAACCTTCTGTCATGTTTGGCATTGATTGTCAGGTAATACACCAGAAATCGAGAATAACATACGATGACCTTTCAACTGACCTTTGTCCTGTGAGTTCTGCTCCCCGTCTTCCTCCCTCTGTGCTGATGTAGCATTGTCCATTGGTGCTCTTGGTTTAAATTCTGAATCAAGGCTCCCTACATGATATTTTCCGTTTTAGGTCCTGAGTATTCAACAAGTTTACAGATTATGTACACTGTACTGCGACGATGACTACAACACAAGTGGCGTAGCTCCAGATGTAAGTGAGACTGAAGCTCTTTAGAAATTCCTGCACCTCAGTTTTCATTTTCTTTTTAACTTTATTGAAGTCCCTCTTGGTAACTAGTACAGGTCCTTTCCAGTATGAAAGCTGTAATGACGGATGATTCCAGTTTAGATGATAGTACCTCCTATTTGTTAGACGATGACTTGAGGTGAGAATCAAATTGTTCACCATCGGATTTCGGGAAGCTCATTTCAAGATATCTTACATGCTATATCGTTCTGAACGCAGAATTCCATTTTCCGTCGAAGAAATTTCCGGCTCACTGGGAGCCAAGGATTTCTCTGATGTTGAACCTGCTGCTGAACTTCTACATAATCCAGACTTCGATTTTTTACTGGACTAGGAACAAATTTCCTCCCCTGTAAATTCTTCCCACTTATGTTCTGCATCGCTTTCCTGGTTTGCATCTTCATCACCCCCGTAGTAATACAATCATTTGTTAGGTTAGAGTTGTAAATTGGATTAGGACAAGGGGCGTGAATAGGTTCATATGTTGTTTTACCCTTTTAAATTATTCTTT
The DNA here is from genome assembly GCA_012979155.1 of Hypericum perforatum. Taxonomy (NCBI): domain Eukaryota; kingdom Viridiplantae; phylum Streptophyta; class Magnoliopsida; order Malpighiales; family Hypericaceae; genus Hypericum; species Hypericum perforatum. The sequence goes on along the minus strand of SOPF01026364.1, from coordinate 58,104 downwards.
AGAAGACCAGCCATCTGGTAATAATTGTAGGGGTAATGAAGGTAACCCACATGACAGGAGCTGGTGGCAAAATTCTTCCACGACGTCTTCATGTTGTACAAAAGAACAGAAAGTGATCTGGTTCGATATAGTTTTTGTTAAGGAGAGGAAGTTAATTAACCCAATTCTTTTCATGTAATGACGTTGTTTATTAGTATTATGATCAATTCTGCAGCTGTGGAAGTTGTCTCCTAAGGTTACATGTTATCTGTCTTTCACTAATTGTTTTCATTTCTGTTGATTCGTGGTTAGGTCTTGGTTGATTATAGAGTTGCAGTGAAGGTTTTCTTCTCTTTTCGCGCTCTTTTTTGTTGTTGATCTGCTTCGAGTTTCTTGTTGTCGAAATTCGTTACGTACAAGCTTCATTAATTTTCTTTCAGCTAAAGCTACATTTCTTCTCGTGGAGTTTTGATATCATCCAACTGAATTTTATTTTAACTATTTCATCCAATTAAGAACAAATACAATTTGTCAGACATCTACCAACAGAAACAAAAGGATCAAAGACAGCAGCAATTGAATAGGATGTGACCGGTCTGATCTTGGAGCTCATCTCTTGTTGAATCTGACCTTCATCCCCCTCTTCATATGGAGGATCACAGACACACAAGGAGAGACTCTCTGCCCCTCCTCGACATGGACTCTGTAGTTGTACACTATACTAGCTGCAACCATCTTCATTTGAGTAAATGCCACTTCCTTCCCTAGACAGGTTCTTGGCCCTGCATTGAAAGCCATGAACTTGTAAGATGGCTCGTGTCTGATCCCTCCCCGCTCCGAAATCCATCTTTCTGGCTTGAACTGCCGGCAGTCCTCGCCCCATATGGATGCGGTCCTCCCCATTGCATACAACGAAATGAGGATCTTGGTCTTGGGATCGACTTGGTGGCCGCTGGGGAGCGTGTCTGGTTCAATAGGCGCCTTGTGCTCTATCGGTATTGGTGGGTACAGCCTGAGTGCCTCACACAAGGCTCCATGCAGATAAGGAATCCCCTTCACCTTCTCCGTGTCAAACTGCCTACAGGTTTTCGACCCATTTGATGATACCGTGTCTGCTAGCTCTTGTCTGATCCTTTCCTCAACGTCCGGGTTCTTCCATAACAGCCAGAAGAACCAGCTCAGGGCAGAACTTATCGTGTCCCGTCCAGCGAGGAGGAAAGTAAGAATGGTGTCTCTCAGGAACTTGTCATCATGATCATTTTCTCTCATGTAGGATGCCAATAGGTGGATACCCTTTTCGTGTTCTTCCGTATTTTTAAGTTCCCAATGCTCCCTTCGCTTCGACGATATGACTTGAGCTGCGAACCGGTCTATTGTCTTCCAAGCTTCTCTAAGCCTCTTCTCTTTCCCGAAGTTTACCCACCTCTGAAACTTCCAAACGATCTTCGGCATCACATGCCGATAAAACACTGCCTCCTCAGCGTCGTTCATCGCCCTGGTTAACACAATGTCAGGAAAATCAAGGGAGAGGCACCCAGGATCATGGCCAGTGACGACCAGGCAGGTCGCATCAAGCGTGAAGCGTTGGAACAAGTCCTGCAAGTCGACAACCAGGCCTCGCTCCACAACCTGCTCTACTAGAGGAATCAGCCCCCTGTCCACCTTTTCCTGTGTGGACTTGACCAGGAACTTCCTGAACAGCTGGTGGCCAAGCAACATCTGAGCAACTCTCCTTTGCTCCTTCCACGAGTCGAAGTCCGAGTTGACGATCCCGTCTCCTAGAATGTCAAAGATCTCGCGGAACGCGGGGCCTTTCGGGAAGTTGGAGAAGTTGGTGCTCATGATGTAGTTGACATTGGCAGGGTCGGAGGTGACCAGCAGGTCCATGCTGCAAAAGGATGGACCTTTGAAGACGAAATTGCAATTGGATTTGATTAGAAGGCGGGTTATGATGTCATGAATCCTGTGGATTTTGAGGAAGGCCAGTGTGTGAATCATCCCAATGAGTGGCCAATTCCTTGGTAGACCGTTGTTGGTTTTGTTGTTCGTGAAGCAACTGGTTATGACAAAGCAAGCAATTGCAATGAAGAAGACCTCTAAGAGGCCAAGTAGAGCCATACTGTTTTGAGTTTTATAAATGATTCTGTTGGAGTCGTTTAGTTATATATAGGTGCAAGGCATCCAGACTAAGGACCGACCTGGTATACTACTTGATATTCAGACATCTGTTGTGCTTATTTTGGAGTCGGACATCATAACGGCACATCATATAAAGATAACAACACATCAATTTTTCGAAAGTACAAATACAAAGACATCACGTTACTAACAACTTTACGTGTTACTTGTCTACACCGAACCCAACCTTACTTATTTCAGATACGATTCAATACATTATTAGATGAATACACCATTCTCCAATCACGCAAATGGCATGGTCCGATAATTTCGAATAGAGCTTTGCGTGGTGACTCTTCGGTGTTCATATCATATGTTGCGCGTGGCCTAAGTAAACCGACCCATATTGGCCTAGTTAATTAGTTTAGTAAGGTACGGTAGTTTTGCGATAAATTCTTACATGTTTTCATCAGATGTACATGTAACTTTGATTACATAATAAGAATATATAACAAATATATCATGCCATCATATCAAAGTATGAGTGTCTTGCCCCGTTCAAAAGAGTAACATATTAAATTATGTTAGTGCATTCTCTCAAATATAAATAATATCGTTCAAATATCACAATGCTTTGTTTCTATATATATTTGATTTTTTAATTAAAAGTATTGCATGCAAAATTTGAATTATATGCATTTTTAAAATATTCTAAAATAACTATATTTTTATTAGATTTGAAACGCAAAATATACATTTTTTATTAAATATCTATGTGCAGAATTCACAATTAAGACCCACATCATAAGGATGAACTGTTTGTTTTTTTTTGGTGAAAGGATGAACTGTCTGTTAAAATACCAAGAATTCTTTCCGCCCTCGATTACGAAATTATCAGTTACAACAAATTTTTCCCAAATAATGACAGGACAGTATTAAACTAAGCATTAATGGGATAGCCAAGTCATGAAATGAAAGTAAAAAAACCCCCACAAAAAATACTTTTACATGGGCCAGAGAAGCCCAAACAATTTTTTCGAAAGATAAATTTATTGATTTAATAATGGAAAAATTACAAAAAAGTACCCTGTGGTTTCACCGATTCTCACTTGGTACCTTGTACTTTTTGGACTGTAAAACCGGTCCAAGTTATGAAAATTTCTATCACGGACCGGTCCCGATCTCCGGTCTGCATTTTTTTAACGAAATGGCACCGTTTCGCATCCGACATGGTGGTCCAAGTGTTTTAGGTTGATGATGTGTTAGTAGGTAAAATATTCATTTAGTACTCAATATTTCAATCATTTTTTAAAAAGCTTCATTCCTTCCCTTCTTTCTCCTCTCCCTCCACCCTTTCCCACCTCTTGTACTGACCTTCGCCCTCCCGTACTGCTCTTGACCTTCAACCTTCGACCTGCGATAATTATTAAAATCAATAAACTAACAAATTAAAGGGAGCAATGATTGAAAATTGGAATAAGTTTTGGGGAGGTTATTTGGACCTAAGTTTTGGGGATTTGGTTTCCTGGTTATTACGGCAGTGTAAAATTATGTGATGTGGGGAGATTCCGGTGTTGGGTTTAGGACTGGGGAGCAATCGGGAACCATTGATGAAAGTTATTTTGTGGACTGGGGAAAAGATGCGGGGTTCAGAGAATGTAACATGATTGGCACCACCAGCGTGGGTTTTGGGCTTGTCTGGTCGGAGAGAGGTCCGACTGCATTGATAGAGATTGACCAACAATGCAGTCCTGTCCAATTCTGGCATTCCACTCGAGCCGGGCCCTAATCCGGGGAGAGCTCCTCACCCTCTTCATACTCGACCTAACCTCCTTCTCCTCCTCGTACGTGATGGTGGAGGAGGAAAACTCTGATCTTGCCGGCTCCGAGATGGCGTGATCAGCCAAGTCTGGGTCTTTGAGATCCACACTTCCGATGTGGGAGAGTGGCTGTGGCTTGGGTTTTGGGCTGAGGATAATGGGCTTAGCTGTCTCAGAGACAGAGAGTACTTCTTTGACCAGAGATTAAAACAGAGGAAAGGGATGGAGGAGAGGCCGAGGTCGTTTCTGTTTGGTTTTAGTTGAGATGGTTAGGTGGGTCAGTTTTTGTTTGCTCCTTGTTTGGTTTAAAGGTATGGATATGATGTTCGAGATGATATTTGATATTTTGGGTATTGTTTTTATTTGGTTGAAGATCGAGAAGATAGTGAGGTTGAAGATGAGTTGGAAGAAGAGAGAGAATGACAGAGGTGAGGTTAAAAGAATTTTCGAAAATAATAAGTAATTTTGGTACTAATTTGATAATTTATCAACTACCACGACAGCATCAGGTAATTCTAGTCTAAGTTGCGTATCAGTCAATGTTGGCAACAAAATGACGCCATTTTGTCAAAAAGACGCGAACCGGAGATCGGGATCGGTCCATGATAGAAAGTTTCATAACTTGGACCTGTTCTACGGTACAAAAAGTACAAGGTAGTCAAGTGAGAATCAGTGAAATCATAGGGTATTTTTTGTATTTTTCCTTTAATAATTGAAACAGAACCAAGATGTTTAGGAGCCGCGAGTACAAACTACAAAGTTGCGGAGAAGCCCAAACAAATTGCATAGAGGAAATACCAGTTTTGACCCTGCATTACATTCAAGGAGCCTGTTGGGCTTCATTAATCCGACCCCTCTTGTTTGCTGAGCACCAAAAATGTCTTCATCTACCCTTGGGCCTTATCTCCTTGCATGTCCCCAAGTATGGCTCACGAAGTTAATGGGTGTAGTCCAGCCGCAACCAATGAACTCAGAAAGGAAAAATAACATAGACCGAGAGAAATGTTGGCAAGGGGTTGGATTGACATTGACTTGTTGCGACGTTAAAATACACCAATTGTTCTGTTTTTTACTGAAGGTTAATTGTAATAAAAAATTGCAAGGTCTTATAAAGGGAAAAAAATGACATATTGACGGTAGTAAATATGATGATAACAAATTTTATATCATTTTTAAAAAGTTGTTAGTTTAGTTCCGCTTACAAAAACCAAAAAAGCACGTAGATTTCTTGTGTGTTGACAATACACCAATTCACAATTTTTTCAACCCTAAAATCAGAAAAGAGATCTAACAGAGGGAGATGGGAAAGCAGTCTAAGGAAATAAAAAATGAAAAGCGTGGGAATCTGAATTTGTTGGTTTTATAAGTTACTCATCAGCCTATTGCGTTGGAAACTAGACTTTGCATTGCATGTGGTATTTTGGAAACCCTTTTTGTGGTTTTGGGGTGAAGAGAGAAGAGAAGCAGAAGATAGAATGCGGAAGGAAAGGAAAATGAAAATGGAATGAAAAAATTACCTAGAAAAGTGAAACGAAAAAGTTGTATAGGAAAGTGAAATTAAAAGGTTGTTCTAAAATAGGAGAGAGTGATTATTGGGGTTGAGAACTTGAGATGGAGGTTTTTTTGTGAATTTTAATTTTTAGTTTATTGAACTTAAATTTTTGGATTTTAGACGGTTTTGAGTTTTGTTTTTCTCCTAAACAAAATTAGTCTCTATTCTAAGGTTTTAAAAAATGACCTAGAGGTCGACCCTGAATTGGGTCTGACCTCTGGGCCAGCTGGTCTGACCAGCTCAACTACTGGTCGGACCAAATTTTTTTTCCTTCTAATTTTTAAGTAATTTTTTGAAATATAGATAGGTATATAGGTAAATAATCCATAAATTTTATAAAAAATATAAAAAATATCTAATATCTGGTCGAATTGTTTGGTCCGACCAGATTTTTCAGAAAACCTGTTCGGTCGGGCCAGAAATTAGGCGGTTCATCCGGACAGCAGTTTATTGACCAAAAATGGACTGCCCTTGAGTGCAATTCGTGGTCCGATCGGCCTAACCGCCGGTCGGACCGCATTTTTTAAAATAATGCTCTATTCATAAGTAGTAAAATTTAAACTTTCGACCTCATAGATAAAAGGTAAAATTCGTTATTATTTTATCCATCAATTGTTAGGAGAAAGAGAGATTGCATGTGTCATAACGAAATTGGATTCTATGGGGACTTCACAGGGGGTTTCCCCATATGGGGACTAGCATCTTAATCGTTGGATTGAACTTAATTTTAAATTTTTGGGATCTGACAGTTTAAAATGCTCAAGGATAATATAGTCTTTTACCAAAACTGAAAAAGGTGGGTAGTTAATATCTCCCTTAATTGTAGCCCATTATCAATCCCATTATCATAAATAATTGCTACTTTTGAGGAATTTAAAATTTAAATAATTAATTTGTTACAAAGAATTGATTACTAAAAATAAAAAATTATGGCCACCCTTCAGACTTCTTTCGTCCAACCCATAACAAATAATTTACCCATAGGAACCGATTTTTTTAATTTTCTTCTCCCGCCACCAAAATCCAGTGAACCAGTAAACCATTAAACCAGTAAGTCAGAAAATCAGTAAACTAGTAAATCAATAGTTCAGAAAACCAATAGTTCAGAAAACCAGTAAATCAATAGACCAGTAAACCAGTAAATCAATAAACCAGTAAACCTATAAATTAATAAACCGTAAACCAGTAAATCAGTAATTCAGAAAACCAAAAAACTAGTAAACCAGTAAACTAATAAAAAAGATAAGTAAACCAGTAAACCAATATAAATCAGTAAACCAATAAGTAAACCAGTGAACCAAAATCCAGAAAACCAGTAAATCAGTAAATCATAAAACTAGTAAACCAGTAAATCAATAGTTCAGAAAACCAGTAAACCAGTAATAAATAGACCAGTAAGCCAATAAAAAAGAATTTAAAACAAGAACTCTTCCAGTAAATCAATAAACAAGAATTTAAAATAAGAATTTTTTCAGTTTGTCTCCGAAATTACAAAACGCTAACAACACGCATAAATAGTAAAACCAACAAACCAGTAAATCAATAAACCAGTAAATCAGTAATTTAGAAAACTAGCAAACCAGTAAAACCAACAAATCAGTAAATCAATGAACCAACAAAATCAGCAATTCAGAAGGTGGTCGTATTTTATTTTTGAAAGAGAGATTACAGTGATGATGGCTATAATTAAAGATTTGGTTATGAGTAAAACTAATTAATTAGTGGGAGAGAATTAATAAATTCAAATTAGATAGTAGATAATTAATAGAAAAGAGAATTAAGGAGAGAGAATTAGTAGAGCAATTGGAGAGAGAAAGAATTAAGAGCTCTTATTTAATAAATCCATCATTTTAGTCCCCATATGGGGACTAATAAAGAGTTCCCACCAAATCCACTCTCGTGTGATAACGGGAGTGGATACCATGGGAATTTTATCTTTGTCCCTAATTAGGGACAAGGTTATTTTAGACAAATCATCGATTAGGTTGATTCTCTCTCTAATAAATATATGTAACCACCCACGTAATTAGGGATTTACGTCCATAACAACCACCTAATTTCCGGCTCTCCTGTTTAATTATCTTCTCTCTCCATTAAATACAAATTGTGACACAATTCCCTGTCATTAGTGTCTCCATTGAATACATAACAGCCACCCAATCTCTTCCTTCAATCTTGTCGAATTCTTGCTATTCAATCTCACAATTGCATTACCGGTTTCGCTCACTTCATTTTTGTCTTCTCTGGTTACTGGTTTCTTCTTATTAACTATGAATATATCTTCTATCGATGATGAAATTTTGATCAGTGGCAATAACGATCCAACTCTCCATGAAGGTGCGTTAATTGGATTAGTTGGTTTCGCTTTACTTATTTATGTAATAGGTTTGTTGTCCTAATTATTTGTTTGTTCTTTATGATTTAAAGTTAATGAACATTACCTCTGATGTTGATTGCGACTCAGTTAACCTTGAAGGTATGTTTTCCTAATTTTTTTTGTTCATTGGTTTATTTTGTGATTTTGGATTGCTGCGACTCGGTTCTCTAGTTTAAGGTTGGCCTTTCCTGGTTTGGATTGCTGTTTGCTGGTTGAAATTACGGGTTCACTGGTTTGAGTTACTGGTCACTGGTTTAGATTGTTTTTCACGGATATGAATTGTAGGTCACTGGTTTTGAATGTTGGTTTACTGGTTTGGATTGTCGGTACACTTGTTTGAATTGATGTTCAAAGGTTTGGATTGATGCTTCACTGGTTTGAATTACTGGTAACTGGTTAGAATTGCTGGTTCATTGGTATGGATTGCTGTTAATTGGTTGGAATTGCTGGTTGATTGGTGTGAAGTGTTGGTCACTGGTTTGGATGGCTGGTTCACTAGTTTAGATTGTCAGTTCACTGGTTTGAATTGCTGGTTCACTGGTATGAAATGTTAGTTTACTGGTATGAATTGCTGGTTTACTAATTTTTTGTTTTATATCGTCGATATAGGCAGCACAATCGAGGAATTGGAAAATAAGGATAATTAGGTTAATCTACAATTTCAAAGAGTGGAAGAAGTTCACGGTTTTTACGAGATGTATGCACTTAAAAAGGGGTTTAGCATGCGCAAAGATTATGCCAAAAAGACAAAAAAACAAGGAGTGGACACTAAGGAGGTGCGTTACATCCGAATTCTTTGCAACAAAGAAGAGTCTACTAAAAAGATCGAAGATGAAAACTTTGAAAAGAAAAAAAGAAAGAGGAAAGAAAGGTCGGGGTGCAAAGCAAGGATTTGTTTCTACTATTCAACTGAGAAAGATGTTTATTTCCTGTCAGAATGGATTATTGAACATAACCATGCATTGGTTCCTAAGAATTTGACATATTTGCTCAAGGGCAACAGGAAGATGAATGCATTCCAAAAATAAATTGCCAAAGTGCACAAATTGCCAAAACACATTTGCCCTTAGAGCGATATGCTCCATCCAATTATAATTTCGCACATGGTTGAGTGGGACAATGTATTGCCAATACTTGCCCCCAATGACGTCTATCGTCGGAGCAAGTAAGAATATCGATAATGCATATAAGATATATATCTTGACCCATTGTTCATCATTCAGCACATAAGTCTACATCCTCCTCAGTGCTGAATCCAAATCCTTCGTCTTCACATATGAATGTCCGGAAGGCGTGATACCCATGTCTCCGAGTTCTTCTCTGAACTACCACTTGGCTTTATCGCTCTATTATGCATCCAAGTCAATACGCATTTTACCAAATGACCCAGCACCATACATTGTTTGAACATGATCAGTTGTCACATTTATATCCTGCCCCCCACCTTTTGTGAACAAGTATCATTACTTCATTTTTTGTAGGATCGTCAACGACCAAGTCCAAAAGAAAACCAAAACCTGCTTATCTAATGAGGGCTTCTCGATTTTCTTTATAGTCTTCGCGTACATGTGACTGTAAGAACTCGTTGATGGCCACAATCTTTGAAGGCTTGTAGAATATATTTAGACTATGTAACAGCAACAAACTAGGGGTAAGCAAACAAGCAAACCAGTCGAAGACACACAAATCAGACAAGCAAACTAACAAAGTAGCAATTAAAATCAGTGAGCAAGTAATTCATACGAATGAACCAGCAATTCGGACAAATGAACCATCAATTAAAACCAACAAACCACCAATTCATACCAATGAATCACAAAATCTGACCAGACAACCACCAATTCAGACCAATGAACCATCGATTTAGACCAGTGAACCATCAATTCAGACCCATGAACCAGCATTTCAAACCAATGAATAGCAATCCGCATCAGTAAAGTAACTAAACACAAAACAACAATCGGCGATAGTTGTGAAGCACCAATAAAACCAATGAACCAGCAAATGCATGCAAACATCATACCTTTTCTTCTTTCTTTTCCTTTGATTGAGTCTTGGGTGTCGTCCTTTTTACTCTCGACGAAGGGTGTTCTTTCTTATTTATCGTGTCTGACAAAAAAAGACAATTATAAAAGACGAGAAATATAAAACGATGGGAAGTTTATGAAATAGCAGAGAAGTAACCACTCACTGGAGAAGAGGACGTCGAACGGACTTCCACAGAAAGAAACGGGTCGAAGGGCAGTCCCAACTCAAATGGGTACTCGGGCTTCGACGTGAATAAGGGCTTCGACGAGAAGAGGGTTTAAGGCTTTGACGGTTCGACGTGAAGATGAGGAACATGAAGTTTGTCGGGAAGAGGAGAGAAGAGAAAAGAGGGTATTTTTTTCGTTTTAGGGTTCAAGGGAAGATGAAAGGGAACGTGGAGCGGCTGGGGTCGGCTGGGATTAGAGAAGATGAACAGTTTTGTGATTTTGGGAAAACGTGGGTTAGTAGGAAGGGAAGTGAACAGTTTTTGGTTTTTTTCGTTTTTGTTAATTCCTATTTTCATAACTAATTAATGCATTCAAAATTTAAACATTCCTATAAAAGAGGAATTGACTGATAAATTGCCTAGAAATATGGAATCATTCATGACTGATAAAAGTTAACATGTATTTAATAACAAAAGTCAATCCGGTTAACCAAAATTGCCCAGTATCACAATTGGCTTTCAAAATTATGGAATTTTTTTTGGACGGAACAAAACACATATCCGTCTACATTTTAAAATTTTAGGTTTAATTAGGTAAAACGTTTTAACGTTTACGAGTGTTTGGATCGTAAAATTGCTGTGGATTATGTCAATGGCTAGAAAATGTTAATCGAGTGATAAGTTGAGAACAAAGCTATTATGATTAAGCTGTCTCTTAGTCTTATAAAAAATTCTTTACTTAGTACTCCAAAAAAAGCAAATGAGATTTTTAATCAATTGACTACAACATCCACTTATAAAACTCAATGGAACTTTGTTTTCTTTTGTATCATAAGGTTCCCGGCTTGATGTAATATATGAATCAGTAACATTATTTCTGGAAAACAAATTATTTAGTTCTAAGAGCACATGTAATTGTTCCACCATACATGGCCATGCGATTAATAAGATTAAGATTGTTTAAAATAGAATAGTTTTTGTAGTAACTGCTTCTTTGGATTAGCTTAATAATGGTTATACGTTTTTTTACCTCTACATAATTGAAACATAATAGATGCAATTAATATTTGGCATTGAATGTTGACCGGTCATTTACAAAATGACCAATAAGCCTGAAACATTCATGTGCTCACATGCTTTTATCATGTTTCTCTTCTGATCTTTCAACTCCTAGCGTCGACCAAAAATGATATATTATAGGGCAAATTACCCTCAGGTCCCTGGTCTTTATATTATTTTCTTATTGGGCTACTCCTTTGTCATAAATGAGTATTAAGTCCCTGTTTTATTAAAAAATGTTTGTTTCGGGTCCCCATCGACCAAATCGGACTTTTTTTTAGTTTTTTGTCATGTGAAATGACTATTTTATCCTTCACAAAACGACAAATTTTATCATATTTTTGAATAAAACAGGGACATATTAATCATTTATGTAACAGGAGGGATCCAATAGGAGATTTCGGTAAAGACCAGGGACCTGAGGGTAATTTGCCCTATATTATATCCCAGATTCTCTCTTTCAGTTATGACAGTTACGAAGTTAGTTGAATGTTAAGATGGTATTCAATAAATACATCTTCTCGTTTCTGTTAGGATTTCCTACTCTGCACATGTTTCTCCGGACAAAGACTTAGTCTTTTTTTGTGTGTGGGGGCTGGTATAGATGGTTCCCAAGAAAGTAGGGACATGTAATATAGGGCTAGTGCATGTTTACCGGTACTATAATCCAGGGTTTTACCGCTTTATGATTTTTAAATATACTTAGTATGGATATCTATCAAATTTATTAATTTAGATTCTAATCTAACAAGATTCCAAATATAGAAAAAAATTCAATCAAAATTATTCCAAGTCTACTGATAAAACTTAAACTATAGCATAGCATATTTCGAGTTTGAGTATAATACGGAGTTTAACGCACAAATTGCTGACATTCTTTATTTCATTTGGTCCTAACACAATTCTTTTTTTTTAGATTCTTTTCTAATAACTATTCTATTACAACATGTCAGGAATCAAATCTGAACTTCACAAATCTCTACCCACCCTTGTACTGGTGGACCAAAAATCACTTGGCATCCTAACAATTCAATTAACCACACTGGAATGAATACAATACAGAGTGATTGGGACACTTTGAATAGATAGATGAAATATTAAAGAACTGTTTGCAGATGATTCCTCTGTAATAAAAAGTAAAAACCCTTGCATTTGGATTCCCGGAGTAACTAATGACTTGGTTCTCTGCTTCTCGCCAGATTCTATGGAGACTCTAATTGAAGATGTATACATGAACTGAGTCGTTCAAGAAATGACAAGCAGTGGAATTTAATTATTGGACTTTATGTAACCTTGCGATTCATTCTTTGAGTTGGATATTTTTTAAAAAGCTATATTTTATTATAATAATATTCACGCTCTTGAACGTGATCTTAGTCTCTTAGGGCCACCAATAACACAGTTCTGGTATGGTAAAATTCCTTGGAGAAAATCTCACCATGAAAAAAATACCATCGATGATATACGGTATTTTTCGACTAATCAGTTTTATGTAACGTCCTTTTGAACTTGCTAGATTTGTTCAATTGAGATTCCTATTAGCATCAATCGAGACTTTTCCATTCTGATCGACCCGAGTACAAAGTTTATTTCTGACTCCACGACTCATTGTCCATATTACACCAACACAAGCCTAAAATTTTGTAAGTATCACTGATGGAGAATTCAACATTGAAATTATATTTCTTAAATACGTAAGTGAAAGAATATAATTTGTAAAATATTTTAAAATTTTAGTTTGAATATAAAATTATGACGTTATTATTTGATAAATGACTTCATAAAATATTTTATTTTAATTCTACCAAAACACAACTATTATTCGATCATTTCTCTTAAATCATGTACACATCATTCCAATAAATCAACCACCATGGAACGCTATAATATGAGAAATAATGTTTCCGGTTATTTGTTAAAACCATCCGAATATAACTTACTGTTCTAAGAACTGGGATGATGTTAGTTAAGGCCAGTTTCCGCCTTATGTTGTTGCAATTTTTAATCATAAGAAAGAATCTAGGGATCATGTGGCACAATTTATTTCTTCTAATCACTTCGTTCGTTCAAACCTTCAAACCGAGCAAGTTATCCGTATCTAATCATTGGAGACTGTTTAGTGGTAATGCCAATAACTGTTTTCCCGCCGGAACGTGATCAGAGAAAGATTATAAAGACCGAGAATCATACGGATATATATTTTTTAGGGTAAATTACATCTAGCCCCTTGTAATTTGGCATATTTAAGGTTCGTCTCCCTGTTTTTTGCAAACTGATTAAAAAACCCTACTGTGCAAACTAATTGTACAATTTTCCCCCTCTCGCCGAAATTGATGTTTTTTCCGGCGAAAAGGCACGGGAAAAGACTAAAATGTCCCCCTTTCACTTTTAACCCAATTAACTTTGTAAAAAATAAACTGTAACAATAAAAATTAACCCCCCGTCACCCCTCACCCCTCACCTTCTCTCACTAAGCCATCGCCGGACAAGAACCCTGCTTCTCCTCCTCTGTGTGCTACTCCTCTCCCCACCGTTCTTCTCCTCCACCCTCTATCCTTTTCTTCCTTGACCATACTCGTGTAACCACAAATCCCAAAAAAACTAGTTTGTGCGTGTACCCTAGAAACCTAGTTTCTGGGTTTCAGAGAGAATAGACAACGGACGGATCTCGTTGGAGTTAGTCTACGAAGGTGAGTCAAGATTTTACGATAACATTGATCCTGATCATTACTGTTTTTGCACATTTATTCAAAATATCTATGGAGCCTTCAATATAAAGAGTGCTTTGTGCTGTTACAAGTCGAGAGGGGGCTTGGAGATCAACTCTGATGAGGATTTGATGTTGTTGTTCAAAATCTATGCCGAACAAGATGTGGTTACGATTATTATTGAACCCGTTGAAGCGGAAATACCCTTTATGACAGTAAGCCCGAAAGGAAAGGTTATCCACAGTCGTTAGCCAGCTCCTCCAAAGTCAACTTTACTCAGAATCTGTGGAGGTGAAGCTTCTGGTAAGGGTGTTGGGTCTGATAATGAGTATTTCATTGGTATTATTAATTTGACTGTGGATAATACGACTGTGGAAGATAATGCTGATGTGGAGGAGGCTCTTCCTGTGGAGCAGGCTGGTATGGAAGACAATGCTGGTGTGGAGGAGGATGTGGATGCTGCTCCTCCTATGGAGGAGGTTTTGGAGGAGGCTGAGGTTGTGGAGGAGGCTAGTATGGATGTGGATATGGATGAAGAGGAGTTTACTATAGAGGATGTGTATATCGAGGATGAGTACGTAGAGCAAGAGGTTGCTGTGGAAGGTGAGGAGATTGAAGATGATGACAGTGATGAGAGTGATAACAACTTTCACCTCTTAGACTTTGATGAGAGTGATAGCAGCACCCAAGGGTCAGATTTGGATATCATTAATGCTAATGTAGAAGAAGCTGTGGAGGGTGAGGAGTCTGTCTTTCAAGATGTAGATCTGGAGGATAAGAACCCATATCTTGAAGAGATAGATAGTGATGAGGAGAGGAAACTTGATCAATGATCGCATAGGAGAGCGAAGAAGAAGATTAAGATGGATCCAATTCATGATTATGGGGGTATACCATATAGTAGTGGTGTGATAGATGATACATTTATATTCTTTGTGAAGATGGTTTTCAAGAATGTTGAGGAATTCAGAAATGCACTAAAAGGCTATACTATTAGAAATGGTTATAGAATTCAGTTGATCAAGAATGAACCGGCTCGAATAATAGCTCGTTGCATGGCAGATTGTCCCTGAAGGATCCATGCATCAAGGCTGAATAAATAGAAAGTGTTCATAGGGAAGACGCTGAATGATGAACATACTTGTATGCATGTGTCAAGTGATAAACTAGCAAATCCAAAATGGATTGCAGCTCAGATTAGGGAGTTATTAGCTGCTAATCCAAATTTGGAAAACAAGACAATCCGAGTTGTATTAAATTCTTGGGGTGTGGATCCTAAAAGCTGGAAACTTTAGAGAGCAAAAAAGCTTTCAAGAAAGGAGTTCCAAGGTGATCATATAGATGGCTACAGAAAGCTGCACAAATATTGTGAAATATTACTTACCTTGAATCCAGGATCAGTCATCAAGTTGGAAGGACACCCGAGAAGTAATTTGGAGTAGCCTCTCCAATTCTGGAGGGTATTCATATGCCTATATGCTATGAAGTAGGGTTTCATGCATGGGTGTAGACCTATTCTTGGTCTTGATTGATGCACTTGAATGGGTCATTTGGAGGAGTGCTATTGAACGCAATAGGGATTGACGCAAATAATGGAATCGTGCCAGTTGCATGGGCAGTTGTTGAGAAAGAGAATACTGCCAATTGGTTATGGTTCATAGAGCTGTTATCCAACTGTGTAGGTGCACATGCAAGTGGGAAAGTGCTTATATTCATGACGGATGGCCAGAAGGTATAAATTACTTACATGTGCTTTACAAGTTTAGAATTTTGTTAGCTGTGATTGTGACCTCTATTCACTAATTTATAGGGTCTTGGCGATCAAATTGAAGCTGCCTTCCCACATGCAAGGCATAGAAAATACTGCAAGCATATTGTAGCTAATCTAAAAGACACATTTAGGGGATGCGATGTCAACAACTTCCTTTGGACAATGGCCTATGCAACAACAAGAGCAGAATTTAATAAGATAATGGCACTATTGAAGCTGGAGCAAGTTCCACCAAAGCTGATAAATGGAAAACTGATGACTCCTGTAACTTGGCTGCAGAAGATCTCTCCTGAAAAGTGGCCAAGGTATGCCTTTGATGACTATGTCAAGTCAATGGATGTGACAAATACATTGTAGAATCTTTTTATAAGTAGATTTTAGAGTTGAGAGATGCCCCAATAGTTCAGCTGCTTGATACATTAAGGCAACAATTGATGATTAGGCAGCATGAAAGATTTTCAATGGCTGAAAATTGTGCTTGGACAGTTGTTCCATCTGTCATGAAGTAGCTGAGAAGGTTGAGTGAGTTATGTAAGAGATGTAAAATATTTTCAGCTAGGAACTCCGAGTTTGAGGTTGAGTGTGAAGAGAGGAGATTTGTTGTTAAGCTTGAAGAGGGTACCTGTTCTTGTAATATATGGTAAATAAGCAGAGTGTCATGCATACATGTAGTAGCTACTTTAACTTATCTGGACAAGGACCCTTCTGATTATGTCCACGAATACTTCACGGTTGAAATATGGAAAAGGACATATCAGCTGCGTGTGCATCCTTTTCCAGAAGCAAATCTGGAACCCACTGATGGTAACATTGTCTATCTACCTCCTCTATTGCCAAGAAGAGCTGGTAGACCTAAAAAATTGAGGACCAGACAAGAAACAGAGAAAGCACCCTCAACTAGGTCAAATACCATCAAGTGTGCTATATGTGGAGATTTGGGACATAACAGGCATTCTTGTCAAGGAGGCCCTACAATGGGTAAGGGTAAAGGAAAAAGAACTCAGCTATGTATTATTTTACATATAATAAGTTAACTTTAAATTATTTTTAACATATTTTAAAGTACAAGTACTGCTTCTTCTTTTTTGTGCTAACACAAGTACTGCTTAAGAGGCAGATAACACTCACATGCGGCCCCATCCCTAGCTGGACTTTCATATGCCGCCCGATCAGCACATGCGTCCCAACAGGTTTTGAATTTTTCAACGCATATTATAGCTATTTTATTCCAACTTGTTTTAGCTTTTGTTTGACTAAAATATGTGTTTAATTGTGTTATATAGCAATTTGGTGGATCTGCTAATATGGCATCACAAACAGAGGTTAACTTTGAGCGTGGTGAATCTAGCACAGCTGAAATAGGAAGAGCTGCAAAATTCATTCCTCAAAGAGGAAGAGCTTCCGGAGGAAGAGCAATAGCTGCTGCACGAGGAAGAAGAAGAGGAAGAGAAGCAGCTGTTGCACGAGGAATATGAAGAGGAAGAGAAGCAGCTGCATGAAGAAGAGGAAGAGGAAGAGCAGTAGGGCACCCTCCATCTGAATCCAAAAGTTAAGCTAGCTCTTTCAGGACTGGACGAAGCTTGTTATTTGGTTAGCTTATAGCTTGTTATCCGCACTTTCAAGTTGTTGCATTTTGGATATTCGTACTTTGGGCAAGCTTTTGTAAGCTATTGCTATCAGGATTTGCTAGTAAGCTATTGCATTTTGGATATTCGTACTTTGGGCAAGCTTGTGTAAGCTATTGCTGTCGGGATTTGCTAGTAAGTTGCTACATTTTGTTCACTTCATGGATGTTATGAATTTGACAGCTATATGTTATGAACTTTCAACTTTGTTATTCACTTCATGGATGTTATAACTTCCAACTTTATTATTCACTTTATGGATCATATGGCGATTAGAAAACCAATCTATACAATATATATGAGGCCTGTGGCTTTATATATACATATTATATATATATATAAATTAGAAACTAACCTATATAAGTATTTATTTGAAGTATTCCCGCGGAAATGACACTAACGATAGAAATGGTCCTTGGTAGATTTACTCCGACCAAGTTATAGCCTATCTATAAGTTGCTCCGGAAACTTGCAAGTTTGGAAGAATGAAACTTATTTAGGTAGCATGCACGGGGGAAGATCACGATCGATGCGGCTCTCACTTCGATTTTGCTCATTGGTTTTACAAATTCCACTCAATTTCATCCATAATTTGGAGACGAGCCTTGTGTGCAAAAAGTTGGTCAATATTGATCACAAGAAAGATCCTGTCAAGGTGAAGACGTGTGGAGTTGCGGGCGAATCAATTTTCCTCATTTGTAAAAAAAAAAAGTTAAACTTTCTCCCAAATTTTGCAAAAGGGGTAAGGTTGAAGTGGTGGAATTAATTCAAATTAATTCAGCATAATGTATGAGGTGTGAACTAGTTTTTGGAGTGTGTAGATAATTGAATAGTTCTAAAAGTTACATTTAATAATTGCTTTAGAAATGTAAAAACATCTATTTACAAAAATAATCCACTCAATTTCATGTGTTTTTTACGCTAAGAAGATAACAAAATTATCACGAAAAAGAAAATAAGTTTTTTCTGTTTCTATTTAAAATAGTATTCCTCGAGCATTGAAGTATGCACTACTATCATTTCGAGATTCATGTGGCTACTCCAAGCCAAACCAGATCGGTTAAGAGCATGCAGACTAGAAACCATTTTCTAGATTTGTTATATCCATATTAGTGGTTGGATTTCGTAAATTATGTTTCTCGTGCAAAAACTAACCCATCTGTTTTATCGAAATTCCAAATTGATATGGATATTTTTGTTGGAAATTTGGGTTAGATGACGAACAAAATTTGTTACACCAATGATTTTCAGAATTTTGTAAGGATTATTTTAGATAAATAGTTCGACTCTTTAAATAAAAATTTACAATTACAACAATTTTTTAAACTATTATAATCAAAGTTCAAAATTTGTACTAACTTGACCTGATACTCTATCGTTAAGTTTCTAATGAAGCATTTGGAGATAAAAAAAAGTGAGAGTAGGAGAAAGTTGTGTATAGTCACAAATAAAATAATATTTTCAATAGGGTCAGTTTCCTCTCCAAACCTTAACACACTAGTGAATTTTTTTGTTAAAAAAAGTTTCTACTGTAATTTCAATGATAATTACAAGTTGTACATGGATTACACAAGGGGTAATCACAGATCGAATCCATTAAATACAAATTATAATTTGCACGATAACGTGTTACGCGACAATTTAACGTGACCATGAATTGTTATACGGGAGAACCATGAATTGTAAATCATTTCTGGTTTATAAAAGTAGAACCATAAGTTTAGGTAGCTGTATCGCTTTAGGTTTTTTGGGACCATAGGTCATGAGATAAAAAATGTCTCAGTACAACTTCTCTAAGGTAATATACTAAGGATTAGGCAAAAAAAAAAAAAACCATATACAACGTCGATGTTTTGGTGGTTTTAGCCCAAAAAAACCACTTCTGTTTTTACATAATACCATTTTTAAAAACCACTCCACTCTTGACCCATGTAACACTGATATCCGTGTCAGTTTTTTCAAAGACGCCAACATGTACAAAATCAACATATCATAGATCCATAAATAAAATTCTATTTGTTCAAAAATAAATTACTGAAATAGTAAGTAATTAAATCTAATATTTTTACACTAGTTTGTGAACAAGTGTATTACATCAATAATGTTATTAAGTACTACAAATCTTCTTTAAAAAATCAAAAGATAATTGATTATATAAATAATCTAAGTTACTAGGTAGGAATTATCTTCGGCTCTATTTCCAAAACCTCATCTTTACATTCTTCAATAATTTTGGGATAATCAACTTTTAAAAGACGAGACATCTTTATCCTATAAATAAACTATTTTTTCTGCTCTAATCATTGACTTCGTATGAGAATTCTCAATTGAGATATTGAGCCCTGATTTAGTGGGTGTTTGATTTGAATATTATGCATCACTGATTGGCTGATAGAATCTATAGCTGTTAAATTTAACTGATAGCTGTTATAATATCAAATTACTAAATAATTCTCCATTGATAATTCTTAATTTAAATTTAACTGATAGCTGTTATAATATCAAATTACTAAATAATTCTCCATTGATAATTCTTAATT
>SOPF01026364.1:27264-38351 GCA_012979155.1 Hypericum perforatum | reverse complement strand
TTATAATATCAAATTACTAAATAATTCTCCATTGATAATTCTTAATTAAAAATTAACTTAAGAGGGACATTTTTTTTAAATTGGCAAAAATATAAAGATAAATACTAAATATTACTGTATTAAATATTAAATTGAGAATGACACTTTTTTATTGGCAAAAATATAGAAATAAATATTAAATATTACTATATTAAATATTAAATCAAGAGAGATATTTTTTTAATTGGCGGGAGTATAAAGATAAATAATATGTAATATATTAGATATATAAATTAAGAGAGACTTTTTTAATTAGCGAAAGTATAAAGATAACTAATATGTATTGTATAAATATTAAAAAATGATATTTATTAGTCAATTACCCTTATAAGTAATTTTACAATTCAACATCAACAATCAATACTAATTTACCAAACATTTTTGCAAAAATTGGAACATCAGCTATGCGATGAGTACTATTAGCCAATAGCTGATCAGCTAACAACTAACAGCTAATAGATAAATTTTATCAGCCTACTGAATAGACCTTTAGCCTCTCTTGCCTGAGAATTCGGGCTTCCATCCAAATATCTTTCGTGGTCCTAATGAGCCCCTCTCGAACTTTTCAAGTTGATTTTTTGGCCTTGTATTTCTCTTTGGGGTCCATGTAGAATGTTTTTTGAAATCCCAGATTAACACACACATGGGAGGAATTCGCCTATCGTAGACTCCAATTCCATAAACTATCTTCATCAACCAAATGATATGCAACTTAATTTATAAATATTTTTTGAATACCCTGCCATTGCGCGCAAATTTCGGGAGGGACATTCTCATTTCTGTGTGCTTGGAATAAAAGTTAACAATACTTCCACGATTGATGCACTAATAGCACGTAGAAAGAGGATGAAGAAACTAACAAGTTGTTGGTTCAATAAAACTTTTTCATCGATTTGTAGTTCATTGAGCTGTTGAATCTGTGGAATGGTGTAGCCTCACTTATCGAGATTTCGAAGTCCAACCATTCAACTCCACATTGGAACTTGCTTATCTCTCGCAAACACTAGCTACTCATATAGGGGTGACCATGAATCGAATCCAATTCAAATGCGATTCGATTCAATTCATAAAAAATTTAAATCGAATTCAATTCGGTTCGAATGAATCTTAATTCAGATTCGAATTCGTCCAAAGATGAATTGAATATGAATTTATATAATCATAATTCGTCAATTCGTCGAGTCATTCGCCGAATCGAATTTTTGATTCAATTCGACGAATAATTTGTCAAATTACATATATAAAAGGATGAAAAAATTCAAAAATAGAGAAAAATAAATAGTTGGCAATGTCATTATTCCAGTCCATAATAAAAAAAATGAGTCGTTTGTCCTTTCAAAATAGAACTACGTGGACTTTGATTCTTTTGAAGCAAATGATACATAGGCAACTTAATTTGGTACATTAAGTGCAAACTCAATCTTTTAATTATTTATTCTAAAAAAAATTAAATATTTTTTAAAAATTAAAATATTTAAAGTAATTCGAATTCGGTTGATTCAATTCAAATTAAAAAATTTATAATTCATATTCAAATTCATTCTTGAACGAATTAAATACGAATCATAATTTTGTTAATTCGAATTCGACAAATTATAATTGAATTCAATTCAATTCAATTCGTGGCCAGGCCTATACTCATCTTCGCATTTTATATATTCTTTGGTGTTCTTTTTCGTAAATGGTGTGATCGCTATGTTTACAAACTTACTTCATTACTTAAGTTGGAAATCTTAATACAATAGCGTGCTATGTTCCGGTGGCGGGTGTTATAACCAATTGAGTACATATAGTCATAAGCGACATCGTCGTAATTCGGTTAGCTATCCGTCGTAAAATAGCTAAGTTTACGCTTACTTAAAATCTGATGATGATTTTGTTAAAGCAGCTTGATTCAAAATCTGGCAATAAAGAGCATCACAAATTATTTAATGTCAGCTCGGATTAAGACACAAACGATATTAATGTCTTAAACAAAATCATGAGATTTTTTAATAAATACTCCGTTAGGGACTGGGTTTTCCCTATCATAGAAAAAAGGTAAAAGAAAAAGAGTTACAGAAAGAAGAGAAGGAGCCTCCTATCAACCAACAACCTGAGGAGATAGGAGGCCCGAAAAGAAAAGGCTTCAAATCATCCTGTCAAACACTGTACTAGAAGACAGGTCGGCCAGTCATGAAGTCTGAAACATAAAACAAACCAAAGACCAAACTAACCAACAAATCTGGTAGTCAAGGCCGGCAGAACAAACTGCAAATGACAGAAAATTTTGGACCAAAACGAATTCATGAGATTGACTTTCGGAAAACTTGCCTCCTCTTCATGTCCCAAATAAACGTCATATTACCGACCAAAAAAAAGAAACGTCATATTGTTGTAGCGGAAAATTAATTCGCGGATTTTCTGATCAGTTTTAGTAAAAACTCCGTAACTAACTCCTCAAATATTGGATTGAGGTGATTTCAAAAGTTACAGAAAGATAAGAGATAAATCTACAACTTTGTAGTTTATCAATTTTCCAAATTCGAAGCAGAAAGAGGTCATAATCAGCTTGGAAGTTTCGGACAGTTAGTTTTTCTTATCTGAGGCAGGGGATAATTTAGGTTTTTTGTACTGAACGGCCTAGGGTTTTTGGTATCAGACTAGGGTTAGTTTTTTCTATATAATGACAGCCTTGACGTGGAAGAATGGAACCCAACAACACAACACAACACATCAAATCTCTTATCAAAGCTTCGGCTTTTTATCTTAGCGTAGGGTAGATGTAGCTTTTATCGTTTATGTTATCCTCTTGTCCTCCTCTTCTATATTTTCAATAAACTTCTTGCTCTTCCACCAATTCTTTTCTTATCTACCAAGTCAGATATATATCTTCTCTTCGTTTTCCTCATATTTCTTCCATCTTTGCCTACTCGTTCGAATCACATCTTGGGACGACCACTCCGGATCCGTCTTTAGATCGTTTTCGACGTTCTAACAACATATTTATTTATTTGCGCAACAGTTTTTTGGCACGCTCGATGGGACTAAGGAGAGCGTCTGAGAAGAGTGATTCACGAGAATATCTATTCGGTTTTGTTTCTTTTCTCAAAAGAGATCAAAACCGGTCAAAGGTTGTGCTAAAAGAGGCGTCTAGCTTGGTCTGTAAATTTTGAAGAGATTTTCCGGCCTTTGTTTTGCCGAATTTGAAGCAATCCAAATCAGAAAAGTTGTAGAACGTCTTTCCTCTTTCTCTGGACACTAAGAACGCCAAAATCGGAGTTTGTACGAGAAAGTTAAGACCAAAATACCACATAGTAGTCAATCTGTAAGTTGATATCCAGTCAGATCCGCGAACTTTGAGATACTTTTCGGGCCTTTTACAGGCCGAATCTGAAAAAACTTAAATCACTAAAGTTAGAGAACGGTCTTTCTTCTTTCTCTGGACACAAAGAACTCCAAAATTGGAGTTTGTACGAGAAAGTTAAGACCGAAATACTACATAGTGGTCAATCTGTAAGTTGGCATCCAGCCAGATCCGCGCACTTTGAGATATTTTTCCGGCCTTTTACAGGCCGAATCTGGAGAAACTTAAATCACGAAAGTTAGAGAATGGTCTTTCCTCTTTCTCTGGACACTAAGAACACCGAAATCGGAGTTCGTACGAGAAAGTTAAGACCGAAATACTATATAGTGGTCAATCTGTAAGTTGACATCCAGCCAGATTCGTAAATTTTGTGGAGTCTTTTCGGTCTTTTACAGGCCGAATCTGGAGAAACTTAAATCACACAAATTGAAGGAATATCTCTCAGCTTTCTAAGAGTACCAACATCATTTCAATCGGATCCTTGACGAGAAAGATACGGCCCAAACAATAAAGATTGGTCAATCTGTAAAGAAAAATGTCTTTCAAGATCATGAAGGAAAGATTGGAGCATACATATGCTCTCGTATTGACTAAGGAAGAAGGTTGGAGAGAAACTCACTTTATAGTTGTAGAGTAGTTTTATTATACCTATTACGGTGTTGAGTTACCTGAGGATTTGATTGAACATATATCAGTCTTTGGTAGTGAATCGCCGGCTTATCTGATTGAGGATGTTAAAACATATGGTTGTGAGTTACCCGATCATCTGGTTGATGATATTATTTACTACACCAAGAAAGTTCAAAATAGGAGAACTCAACATGCTCAAAACCTTCGCTCCAACTTTGAATATAATTTATTTCCCAGGGTTGCTTGGCAAAAAGCGATGGAGTACTTCGAGTATTTATTATCAGTTCCTATCAGTGAGGTGGTGATTCGATATATGGAAAGATACTATACACGTGGAGTAGCTGAAGACCAAAAATATTTCAACTCTCCCAATTACGAGACTAAAATTGATACAGCCGTCCATGAACCGGCTATATCTATGCAGTATTGTAGCCCGCCTATATGGGAGAGCGAACAAACGACTAGTCCACAGCGGACCGACACTACAACCATCAATAAGAAAGAGTCATTTTTACCATCATGGAGCATGCATGAACTTGAAGATCGAAGACGTTTTGACTCACACAGTTATAAGACTAAAGTTGACACAATTGTGCATAAATCGACTGAATCTATCCAAGATTTTATTTCGACAGTCGAAGAGGTTGACGAAACGACTAGTTTACGATTGGCCGATACCATGGTCATTGAGAAAGAAGTACCATCCATGGTCGATACTACAGTCATTGAGTTTACAATGCCCATAATTGAGGAGAAGAAAGAGGCATTCCCAACGCAAGGAATTCTCGGACCTCCACCGTCTTTCAAGATCCTTGGGTCTTCTTCTACTAAGGGGATTTTAGGGTCTCCGCCAAGTCACATGTTACTGAAGTCCGCATCACATTTGCCCAATCATGTCTTAGCTCAACATAAAGACACAAAGGAGAAAGTTCACTTTAATGATGAAAATTCTACCTCACCCGGGGGGCATGAAGAGCACTGCAGTATAGTGATTAATGTTCCTACATCTGCTGAAATTATTTTGGCTGAGGAGTATATCGATCTTACGACCATTGAGGAGCAAGATGATCTTACCTCGATCGAGGAGCAAGCCCAAGTTACAACTCAACTTACTACATCCGAGGAGCAAGACATACGCATGATGGAGACTGTTGAACCAAGTAAGAGTATAGTGAAGTGATTGTCTACTGTGCAAATTCCACATCACTTCAATAGATACTCATGCATGGAAAAAGATGTTGAAAAATGGCCAAAATTAACCGAAACTGGCATGAGACAGCTTGAGTATGCGTGGGTTAAGAAAGATGTACTTACTAAGTTGAAGATTGAGCAAAATATTCTCCAAGATAGTAAGATTACTAGGGTCTGGGTGCCCAAGAAAGAGCTTGCGTGGTCTAAGAAAGAACTACGTAAGACACGAGCTACAAGAAGTGAGCAATCTATAAGGTGCCAAAACCATTATATGGAGCCTATGTAGAAAGAAGTGCCAAGAAAATCAAACTTACACTCGGGGGGCAAATGTCAAGAAACTCGTCAGTTAGCTCTCACAAAGACTCAACGAAGAAGGTTGAAGGAAAGAATTCAAAAGAAAAAGGTTAGAGACCTTCAACAATGTTCGTACAATTATTTTAGTGAAAGGTATGGAGTTTCTACTCAGCCATATAAGGCTGAATTCAAGTGCCCTCAAAAAAATCATGAGCACACGGATATATCTAAAAGAGTGATCATCTGCAGGCCGACAATGGCTAGGTCTCGACTGATTCACTAGCAAATTCTTTGCATATTACGGTTTTAACTTGGCCGGATATATAATTTTTCGCATGTTCAAAGATGGATACACGTCAACGCTTTTCCTAGCGTCAAAACATTGACGTGGGGGGCATTGTTGTAGCGGAAAATTAATTCGCGGATTTTCTGACCAGTTTTAGTAAAAATTCCGTAACTAACTGCTCAAATATCGGATTGAGGTGATTTCAAAAGCTACAGAAAGATAAGAGATAAATCTACAACTTTGTAGTTTATCAATTTTCCAAATTCGAAGCAGAAAGATGTCATAATCAGCTTGGAAGTTTTGGATAGTTAGTTTTTCTTATCTGAGGCTCGGGATAATTTAGGTTTTTTGTACTGAACGGCCTAGGATTTTTGGTATCGGGCTAGGGCTAGTTTTTTCTATATAATGACAGCTTTGACGTGGAAGAATGGAACCCAATAACACAACACAATACATCAAATCTCTTATCAAAGCTTCGGTTTTTTATCTTAGCGTAGGGTAGATGTAGCTTTTATCGTTTATGTTATCCTCTTGTCCTCCTCTTCTATATTTTCAATAAACTTCTTGCTCTTCCACCAATTCTTTTCTTATCTACCAAGTCAGATCTATATATCTTCTCTTCGTTTTCCTCATATTTCTTCCATCTTTGCCTACTCGTTCGAATCACATCTTGGGACGACCACTCCGGATCCGTCTTTAGATCGTTTTTGACGTTCTAACAACATATTTATTTATTTGCGCAACACATATATAGCTTTACGAATTACCTACTCGGCCATATAGCCTCCGAACAATTTTCAGATAATGAATTCTTCATATTTTCATATCCCGTATGTGGATTCCACTTTATGTACCCAAATTGGAACAGAAACAATTCAATTCAAACAGTGAATTTGACAAACAAAATTTGCTACTACTCATGACATATTTTGTTATATTAAACAAGGTTACGAGATTGATCCTCGTAAACACAGAAAATACTGCAATTACGATTTCCTCTTTATACAATTTGAAAGTTCTCAATTCTAGAATTCAACTCTTATGGTAAACACATGGTCACATAAAATAACACACTTAGGACACCAAAATTAAATAAAATAAGAAACCATCTTGTAGAATGATTTGAAGATGTGGGAAGGAAACAAATCGATGATCCAGTCCACAGATATATTTGCAGTAAGGGATATCCACATATTAGTACTCTATCACAAAGAGGCGGAATAACAATAGAATAAAAGGGAAGTCGGCCACCAAGTTATCATTTGGGAATGAACTTTTAAAGCAACCATTTTGTACTCCCTGTCACATGCTTGATCTCAGGTTCAAGACTAATAAAAGTTAGTCAAATTCAAACCAAACAAAACTAGGCTTTTTTTTAAAAAAAATGTAAGCTTACAAATAAAAAAGAACAGTATCAAAAAATATTTTCAAATAAGATTAGACAATATTCGACTCTCTACTAAAAAAATCACATGGGCCAATAGATCCTTGTCTATTTAAACTACTTCCATCCTTCCTCCACCAAACCAAACCAAAACAGAACATCACTCCTTGCACTTGCCATTCCTCATTGTCCTATAAATCCATCTTAGAAACATATCTCAATCAATCCAATTCCATTTCATATCTTAAACTGAACCTGTCCTTATCTCACATACCAACCGTCTTCATGGGCCAACAAGATCAAGACATCTTCAGCAGGAGGTGCATATGCGTCAACGG
The DNA here is from genome assembly GCA_012979155.1 of Hypericum perforatum. Lineage (NCBI taxonomy): Eukaryota > Viridiplantae > Streptophyta > Magnoliopsida > Malpighiales > Hypericaceae > Hypericum > Hypericum perforatum. Next base: position 30,843 of record SOPF01026364.1, on the reverse strand, counting down.
GCCTGTAATAGTTGGTGCTGGCCCTTCTGGTTTAGCAGTAGCAGCCGGCCTAAAGAGACAGGGAGTCCCTTTCATCATCCTCGAAAGGGCTAACTGCATTGCCTCTCTATGGCAGACCCGGACCTACGACCGCCTCAAACTCCACCTCCCCAAGCAATTCTGCCAGCTCCCCTACTTCCCTTGCCCTGACAACTTCCCTCAGTACCCCACCAAGCACCAGTTCATCAGCTACCTAGAGTCCTACGCCACGCATTTCGACATCAACCCGAACTTCAACGAAACGGTCGAGTCCGCCAAGTACGACAAGATATTCGGCCTGTGGCGGGTCCGGACCGGTTCACGGAGCGGTGAAAGGGTCGAGTACATCTGCAAGTGGCTGGTGGTGGCCACGGGGGAGAATGCCGAGGAAGTCGTCCCCGAATTTGAAGGCCTAATGCATGAGTTCGGTGGCAATAATGTTATCCATGCATGTGCGTACAAGTCCGGCGAGACGTACCGCGGAAAGCGCGTGCTTGTCGTCGGATGCGGCAATTCAGGCATGGAAGTGTCTCTAGATCTTTGCAACTATCAGGCTAAGCCACTAATGGTGGTCCGAAACTCGGTAATATTACTCTCCAGTTTAGTTTCTATTACATCTTTATAGTATAAATTTTTTTATATCCTACCTATATTCTGAATATGTGTATTTTGTACACTTATAAACAAGTCTAAATACTTGTCATTGTAGATGTAATATTTTTTCAACACGTTTTTCAAACGTAATCCATCATGCTGAAATTTGCACAAATTTAGTATTGCTTCTTGTGCTAGTACAACAAACTATGTGTCTTGTTAGAGCAATTGACTCTAATATAATATAAAATTTTTCATACCCCATCTAAGGAATTAATTTAATGAATCTTCAACACATATAAACAAATTCAACACATTTGTATTTTTCACATGAGATACTCTCCAAAAACATCATACCCTGCAACAATTTCTCTGAGTCCGACCCTTCATTTTATTTCTCTTGTTTGATTCTACAGGTACATGTATTGCCAAGAGAGGTTCTTGGGAAATCTACGTTCGAGCTGGCTACGACATTGATGAAGTGGCTGCCACTCCGGACTGTGGACAAGGTACTGTTAATTCTGTCGAGGTTGATACTGGGGAATCCTGACAAGTATGGTCTGAAGAGGCCAGACTTGGGGCCGTTGGAGCTTAAAAATCTTGAGGGAAAAACACCAGTACTTGACATTGGCGCCATGGAGAAGATCAAATCAGGGGACATCAAGGTTGTCCCCGGAATAAAGAGATTCTGCAATGGTGGAGTGGAACTCGTAAATGGAGAGAATCTTGAGATAGATTCTGTGATTCTGGCTACTGGATATCGCAGTAATGTCCCATCTTGGCTTCAGGTGAGCGAATGGAATCTTTTATATTTCTGTTTTGGTTATTTTTTGTGCTGTTGGGATTCTTTTGACCGTTGTGGAAGTTAGAAGACATATGTTTAGGCTCAGCTTGCCCGCTAATTCGTTTCTTTTTTCTTTTCCTTTGTCCTACTGATTAGGACATATATTTGTTTGCTTCAAAATTACGGTCGGAAAACAACTTGAAATCTTTTACTACTCAAATTTATATTGGACCGTTTGATAATTGTTGTAAAATAGATGGTATTAAAATATTAATGGTCAGAAAGTTCAGACAAAAAATTAAGGTTGGGCGCTGGTGTTTAAGGATAAATTTGCTAAAGAAAATTTTATGATATTAATATAGTCGGTTAGTTCGGTTCAATAAATTTTTGAATAAAAATCCAAGTGGGACATTAAAAATTCGCTCTCTTAATTCTCATCCAATATCTCTACATTAGTAGAAGAAGGTAAGCATGTGTAGACCGATATACTGTCCCCTACCCCACCAGCCCAGTAAATGCACCGAATTTACCAATCTCGACATTGTTTGACGGTCAATGACTCAACAATTTGATCCATGCCATTTATTGCATTTTCCTGAAACTATGTAATAATTCTTTGTCTCATTGTTTTTCTTTCCAGGAGAACGAATTCTTCTCCGAGAATGGTATTCCAAATAATCCATTCCCAAATGGATGGAAAGGCAAATCCGGGATTTACGCAGTTGGGTTCACCAGGAGAGGCATATCTGGCGCCTCTCTCGACGCCATTGGCGTATCTCTCGACGTTGCCAGGAGCTGGAAAGAAGAAACCAAGCAGAAGAAAAATTATGTGGTCTCTAAGCATAGGAGATGCATCTCCCATTTCTAATTAGCCTCCATAAATTAGTAGACCCGATGAGTGAGTGTTCGTATGCAAGCCATCCATAAAATTAATCGTTGACCAAATTCAACTTTGGTAGTAATAATATATAATTTTAGTGGTTGGAAAAGTGAACATAAGTGGAAAATCATTAGCCCTCTCCTTTCACCTAGAAAGCCCATCACCTCCAAATAATATGGGGTAGTTTTGTACAAAGGACGATGAGGCTTCTTTGTGTGTACTTGCCTTTTTCTTCTCATATTTATAAAGTTTCTATTTTGGGGTATTTAATATAACATGTCGTTAATTTGATTGATTGATTTATCATTCGCTTTAATTTTCCAAGATCATAATTATTATAAGCCCAAAATGCTCCCGAATACTTATATTGAATTTCGATGAGACATATTCTATGTTACTCTTTCAGTTACTGTTTTTTTGCTACGATAACTTAGGCCAAATACAATACGACTCTATCTTAATATTGTCTTTCTAGATATTAACTATATAGCCTAGGTAGATACAGCTTAAGATAAATTGAACTTTATGATTAAATTAAGTTCTAATATGACTCTCTTTAGATCCACATTGATTATTGTATTTAGCCTAGGAGATTAAGTGGTGTTCTGTAATTCCCTTTCTGGTTCTTTCTGAACAAGTGTTTGTACTCGACCTTCACTTTTATTTGGCAAGTCATTCGGCTCTAACATTATCTGAATCAGGTTCATCACAATCTTTAAAATCATTTGGAGATTAAGTGGTGTTATGCTCTTTTAGCTACTGACTTGTTCAAAATAGAGTATCCTTTTGAACCAAGTCGGAAATTTGTTTTTAAAAAGCTGGATCTCATCACAATAGAGAAACGTTGCTAAAAACTGAGCAATGATACATAAGAGAATATATTTTGGCATTTATTATCATGATTTCAAATACTCTTTAAAAATGGGGTTGCATTGTATTTCTCTGTCGTAGACAATTATATCATTTCTTGATGTGTGACAATAACAGAAATGATGAGTAGATTATTAATATCTTGCTTTCTATGGGCCATGCAGATATAACGGACCCACAGATTTATTTATTTTGATTCTTGCCAGTCTCGGATGAAACACCAAGTTGTGGGTCTCTTTGTTTTTCTGTTGCCGTTGCACATGGATAGAACCCACTTCGAGCCAAGAACACCAAAAATCATATTCCTGGGTAACGCGTTTGGAGGTTGGCTAGAGATTTGAAATTTTAATCTTCAACCATGATTTAACCCAAAAAGGGTTCCACAAAGAAAACACACACACACATACATATATATATATATATATATATATAC
>SOPF01026364.1:0-26864 GCA_012979155.1 Hypericum perforatum | reverse complement strand
TGTAAAATCGTATAAAGTAGAAAATATATCCAATTGAGTTGAAACTTGTCCCAGGAAACCTTAAGAATCTCTAGTAAATTTAGGAATTAAAATGCATCCCTGGGATAAGTTTCAACTCAATTGGACGCATTTTCTATTTTATACAATTTTACGAAGTTTCAGTGCATTGGAAAATAAAAAACTACTTCCGGGCCTCTAAAATTCCTGAAATTTTTTTCATAAATTATGTGTATTTTTAGGATGCTTCTTGTAAAATTTTAGCTCAATCCGAGTCATATCCTATTTTTTACGCCCCATTGGGTTGAATTGGATTTGGGTTCGGTCGGGTTGAATTGGGTTTGGTTAGGTTCTGATTGAGGGAGGGGCAATATCGTAATTTTGGGACCAAAGTAATGGAAAATTGGTGAGGTATGACTCGAATGAAGAGTTCTTTACCACAGAGTACTAAAGTGATTTTCGGGGAAACCACAGGGTACTAAAAGTGACTTTTCCCTTTAAATTTTAATCTTCCATCCATGGCCAGCCCCCTCTTTATTACAATTGTTGTACATTTGCAACACATGCTATTCCTTTTTCTTTCTTTTTTTGTCAAAGGGAGGAGCTAAATGCAGCCCGTGACACATGCTATTCTGACACTAGTTACTTCTAGTTTCATTGATCAGAGAAATTTATTACCATGTAAAGTAATACCTTGCTCCTCAAAACTTCTCTGGGAGACGTCAGAAGAAGTCGGTGAGATATGTCACAAGCGCATGTTACGAATTACGATATATCCTTCCACCATTGTTTTAGAAAATGTTAATATAACTGATTGGACTGCAACTCAATACTCAGGTTGCATTATTTTTATACTAAAATCTTGATAGATGATTGTACCGGTGGACAATGTTGACCACATTTGTTTCACATAGTTGGACAAATTAATCCTAATCAAACTTATTATTTTTTTTAAAAAAATAATCGTTATAAGTTGTTAGAATTTGTTTTTAAAGAAATGCGAACCCTTGCATTTGGTAACAAATTGTAGCTGCAACTCGGAAGTCAGCAGAAAATGAGTATTGCCCATCGACTCTTTTATACTTCTCCAAGATATCGACAGGATAAGTCCAAGATAAGATCCTTTGATTCCGATTTACCAAAAAAATCTTGAATTTAAGTTTTACAATCATGGAGAAAACCGCTCATCCAAAGTATTCGATTCTGATTAATATCAGAAGTTAACAGAACATAGTTGTATGTATTAATTGATGGTTACATCCTATTCTCTTACATATCTAGGTTCTCTCTAGGTGTGTGTGAAAAACATTTAGCAACTGCAAGGGACTCAATTGTCCCACTAATTCGAAAAATTGGAATGAAGTACTAAAGAATGGGTGGTACAAAGAATAAGACTCGAAATATACAGATTTGGCTTCCGAAGCATTGCAAAATTGAAGATGCAATTTTGGGTAGCATCATTCGCTTACTTGTCACGACAATAGTATTTCAAAGAACCTTGCTCGTTCTTCGCTTCGACGGTCCTCCAGGAAAGAGCTTCATGATCCACCCCAAAACCCTTTCGACAACCTACAACAAGCAGAAATTGGGAAGACAGAAAGGTTATCATTAGCCCCTATGCGTAAATACAAGTCAAATCTTAGCGTATTTTAAACTTCAAATTATCAAGCGGGCTTTCTTATTGAGCTGCAGATTAAGCAAATGAGCAGAAGTAATAGACTCTGAATCTGAATCCCCAGAACCCCAGAAGAACTTCATCAGAAGTAATAGAATCTGAATCACCCAAGAAACGTTTCCATGCAAAATCAAAGGTTTTGCAGAAAAGAAGAAGCACAAGCTCTCAACGGTATCTCAATATTGCCAGTCCAGTCCAATAACTTCAACCAATAATAAGATTCTACGTCGAGAAATTTAGAGAGATCAGACATAGGTTTTTACCGAGAATCATACCTCATCACCTTCATCAGCATAACTAGGATTTTCATGCACCACACGAGAATCAGGTGACCTCCTCCTCTGGCCGCCGTCGTTCATCATACTTTGAGCCGTCAAAAGTTCTAATCTTTGAGTTTGAAATTCAAGTTTTCTGGACAACTCCTTGTTCAAGTCCTTCATGAACGAAAGAGAAAAATAAGCAAACAATCAATTTGCCCTAATCAATTTCACATACAGCATAAACCAGAGTGACCTTCTGTTGAACTTTATTTCACAAATTTAGTTATTAAAAAAGCATGGTTTCTTGACATCAAAAAGAAGGGGGAGCACAATGCATAGCTCGCTTAATAAAAAAGGGTTTCTGCGCAGTTCATTTTTGTATGGTAACGATCTTGAAGAAAGCAGAAGAATGAGCTAGAATATGGAAGAAAAAAATATGAGAACAAGCCTGAAAGTTAAACCATAACGAGAGATGACTACTAATTTTGCGTCTGCATGGGAACCTTTTTATCAAAAATCCCAAGAGAATTATGATCATTGCCAAACTAGGACCAAAACAAAAAATTGCAGTACTCCAGAAAGAGAACTCATTAATTACTCTAACTCCACAGCAACTAATGTAGCTTTTTCCATTTCATGATTCATATCTGAGTTCAACATCCTGAATAGAGGATGAGGGTAACAATAGAGTGATTGCTGACAGTTGGTTTGACCACATAGTACATACAAAGATGATAATGACCTTTGAAGAAAAATGTCACAATTACCTTGAGCTTTGAGCATTCAGACGACTCAGAGGCCAGAGTATGCATCAACTCTTCCTTCTCCAAAGCTAACTGCAAAATTAGAGAACAGCAATTGAGCCCGCGAAATCCTTTAACGCTGTGGCGCAAGAACCAAAAGGTGCACGAAGACAACACAACTTCGTATAGATTTTGAAGGCAGCATATCACTGTACCTCAGAAATTAAAGTATTGATGTTCTGTATCATTCTGAGTTGATCTGGAGGAATAGACGCAGACAAGTCCTCAAGATCCGGGAGGAGCAAGGGGCTGCGGTCATCATTTGCAACATGAGATGCGCCATCTTGAGCACCCTGATTAGAAATGCCGGGGCTGGTAGCAACTGTAGTATAGAAATATTTTAACTTATCTGATCACTTAATGCATCGGAGAAAAGGTCAAAAGAACTTAAAACTGAAGATAATTATCTCTTGCAAAAATAAAACAAGCATCCTTCAGAACAAGGAAATTTTCCGGAAAATGCCAAGAATAAACAAGGTAAAAGAACTTTCCCCTATAAATCAGTACACTCATGACAGAAAGAAAAAAAGCCAAAAATCAGTGAACCTAAATGTTGAACCTTATACTTGAAACTTCCACTACCAATTACGCAGATACAAAAATAATGAACACGTTCCACTAACGCAGACACGACTTGCATGTTGACCTCCAGAATCCCAGAATCAGAATACAGCCCTAGCAAATAAAGAACTGCAGGTAGACATAGCAAACTTAACATCAATTTACTCTCAGCAATCTGAACCACGTCAGCTAATGTTTCACCTAAATCATCCGTAGAGGTGGAGATGTCTTTCTTATCGTTAGAGCTCCTACTGACATCAGGGGAAAAGCCACTTGCTGAAGCCTTTCGCAACTTGGACTGCAGCAGTTTCTTCTCTGCATGTCACAAATAGGTACGACTTAGGCACCCAAAGACTAATGGGTTCATAAAAAAAATTCAACCAATGTAAAATAAAGCAAGAGCCAGGTCATGACGGTCAATGTTATCAGAACTGTGATCTAGGCCTACGAAAGAAGAAAACGAGCCATGCAAACAAAGATCAATGAGATAGATGAGCATGGGCAATAAGGAAAAACTGCAAAAATGAATGGAATTCAAGAACATGGAGTTATAGCTCCATCTTGCATATTTATCAAGTCAGAAACGACATCAAGGCATAGCAAGTCAATTGATTTTTTACAATAGCAGCTTATTCTCAAACAGCACATTCTGAAGCAACCCACAAAACCAAGCAAGTTACGCATGCTCTCCCGCTAACAGATGAAAGTCCGAGCAGGCCCATGGAACTGATGCTATCAAAATTAAATAATGTGTTGGCCATAATTTTATAAAGACTAAAAGGAAAAACTAAAAGCCCAAAACAAACTTACCTTCCTGGAGTGCGTCAATCGTCAACTGCAAATCTTGTCGATCTTTTTCAAGACTAGACATTCTCTTTCTGAGATATTTAGAAGCAAAGTGATAATCATTTGACAACTCAATGTGAGGAGCATACGTTTAAGCACTGTATGTAACTTCAATATTTCACAGGTAAAGTAAAAGGAATTGTTGAGAGTACTTAAACATGAAACCACTAAAAACAACAGCACTTTTGCACATGATTGGAAATAATAACTCTAAGAAATCAACAACTGAAGCAATCAGGTTAGAAAAACTATACATATCCTGATCATTACAATTCCTGCAGACTAAGAGGTGAAGATTTTTGTTGCGACACAATACAGAAATCTAACCAGCCCTCAAAACAAGGGAGACATGCATCATTTAGTGCAAGAAAAGCAATGCTAAGATATTTGAGCATCTTGAAGTTGTCAAAACGAACAATTCAAAGATTTTTCCATGCTATATGCAACATATCATAGAGATGGCAGAGCCTAAGAATTTGGCATCAACAGAATACCCAAATTATTAACCCCATTCATCATAGTTGTCAGTTGTCACTAAAATTAAGCCAAATTCCATATCAAGTCATTTTCCAAGACAATGTGAAACAAAGAGGACGTCGAATAAAAATGTGGCAGGGAACAAATTTTATTGGTCATACAGAAAAAAGCCCTACTTTTGTGAAGCTATTTGAGACTGCATGTCTTCCAGCTGCCTCTCCAGCTTCAGTTCATTAGACCTTAGTCTCAGTGCCTGCATAAGTTAAAGTGAAAAGCACAGTTAAGGAACAGCATGTTGATCACCTAATAGCAAGTCTGTAATCTTCCTGGTCAAGATTCAAACATCTGGTCATGGAACTTTGAAGAATAGATTATAAACATTGACAACATGCAATATGTCACATACATGCAGCAACCACTACTTTGAGCACCTACATTTGATAGGTAGGAGATAAATCACTGGTTAATTTCAACCATCAGAGGCACAAAGGCACCATTGGAGCAAGTAAACCACCACATACAGAGGCCAGGAAGTTGGATGGCATTGAGTTGCCAAAATATATGAAAATAGAAGAGCTACCTTTTCTTCTAAACCAATGACCTCAGATGCCAATAGTTTTGCCCTTTCATCAGCAGCATTGCACTCAAGTTGAGCATTTGCATACTCAATTTTGAAAGCTTCAAGTTCCACCTGCCAAAATCGATATTTGCCAAGGGACGAATAAGTACAGATGACCCCCATTTACCAAATGCTCGAAAAGCCACACATAATATTAAAGTTAATCTATCTTCTGATTTCAACAGCAGAGAAGATAGAGAGGGATGTCAGACAAGTTTTTTTTCCAAATTAATCAATTGTAGGAGCAACTTTTTTTAGCTAATGGTTAAACCTATGCAAGAATTACATTTTGACTAATCATGGATAGCATGGAAAGCTTGATCTGTTCATTTTAAAGCATTGGAGATATCCCTAACCCCGAAATCGAAAGATGCTTAAACCTATAGTTATTCATTGAACGAACAATTAGCCACCAATTCAAAAACCAAACCTAGCAATTCCAAGAGTTATAGTAATTGAACAAGGAGAGGTGCTATAGTCATAAGAACTCTCATTGCTTGACACTTTCTACTGAAGCAAACATTTGCAACAATTAATCTGAGAAAATAATTGATTTCAAAATTTTAAATATGAGATAAATCTGAACTTGAAATCAGTACTACTAACCAGATGCCCTTTGATCTCTTGCTGCAAATTCTCCATGTCAGATTTCAGCATGTTGACAACACCTCTCTGGTAAAAGGTTTGAATGTTAACAAGATGTTTAATAACGAAAATATGAGAAATGAAAAGAAGATGACTGATGGAAATATGCAAGGACATGCAAAGTGCTCATAGAGGAAAATATGAGGCAGCTGAAGCCACCAAACAAAGCAAGAAAATAGCTATCATCAGACGGGGGCAAAAAAGAGTCAACTAACGTTATAAGTAGCTCAGCGCAACCTGAACAAAGTGCAATATTGTCAAGGCAATGCTTTTCAGCATCGATTTTATCTCCACAGAAAGTGGAAAGGAGAAAGACATTGTTTAGGACAATTTAGAAAAAGCAAGATATGAAAGTTAAATTAACAGAAAATGAGAAATCAACATTTGAGTGTGAAGCATTATTTAGACTTGGATTAGAAAAGGACGACATGTGTGTGTTGAGTTCACAGGTGTGCTGTTGATTTTTTTTTGGGCAAATTACCCCTAAGTCCTTGGTTTATAGTAACATCACTCTAAGGTCCTTGTATCATTTTGGAAGGTCTTACATTTTGTTCCGTGTATCATTTTGATGAATAAGGATTAAACCCTTTGGTTATTTGCTAATACAAAATCTACTTAATTATTGAAAAAAAGGATAAAGTGAGTTTCACCGACAGTCATACTACAACTTAACAAAGAGAAAGAACAACCTAACAAGACTGGTTAACGAAAATATGAGAGGGGTGAAGGACTTTAGATTAAAAAATCATTGCGAGGAATAAACCTGGTGGTTGTAATTATCTGTCAATGACGAGTTTTCAGAAGCCAAGGAATCAGCCAATGATTGCGAAGCTTCGAGGGCTCGTTGCAAAGAGAACTTCTCCAATGTCAAGTCTTCAATATGCTATATAACAAGACCATGAATGTTAAAGGAATGTAAATAAATATGCAAACCAACAACAACAATCTAGAAGTGACGGCAACCAGTCTATACAACCGAACATTTGACATTTCCTCCAGAAGCACGTTACGGTAAAGAAAAACAAGATGTTATCTCAAGCCAACAAGTCCAGCAAAAAAGGATAAAGCATTGAACAATTTAAAAAAGAAAAAATATTGAACTTATCTAATCTCTTGGCCATTTGAAAACAAAGGTTGATTAGGTTCATTTTATCTTTAAGTTAACTGATTTGCCAACCTATTTAAACATAAATAACGCAATAGAAGTCATAGTGGTAAGCATAGATGCAAACAGGTTGCTGGGAAGAGACAAAGCAGTGTAGCTGCATTCAGATGAATCCCACCAAGTAAGAACATTCAGACAAATCTAACACTGAAACTACGTTGCCCAACAATAACCTAGATTTAGAGGTATGTTTCATAAAAGAGGGCTATCAAAGGGAAAGGATTGAGGAGAGAGAATGGGCTATTACCTGTTCCAAAGCTGAGAAGTTTTCATCTTTCTTAGGACGATATGGTTCTTCAGCGACAATTCTCTCAGAAAATGGACGTGGTAGGTCATTTGCATCTGTGGAGTGAGATGCAAACTTCATTTGATGGTCAGATAAGCTAGGAGAACTCTTAGGCTGCAAACTTGAGAAAGATCCAACATTTTCCTTCTCCAATATTGGCTTTTGGAAGTATACTGATGTTATTTCATCCATGCCATTAGAATTCTCATTGTGTGTAACAGTGGTTCCTCTGTGGGGATCGGTTGGTTGGGAAGCAGTACCAAGATTAAGAGAATCAAGAAAAGATGGACGAGATCTTCGATGGGATTCAGATGTAGACATATACGTTGATCTATATGACGAGTCCTTGATATCTGAACCCAAACTTATAGATTCAGAATTTTCGGTGGCTCCACCGTGTACACTAGGGAATCCATTAGCCAGACTGCTAAAATTATTGCCTCCAAAATTCGGAATTGCAGTGTGACTTAATTGTTTGCTGCGATCCATCCGATTCTCAACTTCAAGTGTGGAACCAAAACTGAAAAGGTTGGGCTGAACAGATTCAACTGGAAAATCGAAGGAGGGACATTCATCACTTTCTAATTCAAAAAACTTGAGCAAACAGAAAACACATTTGTAGCCTTCAACAAACAGAAGTAGCTTTGAAGCGCAGAAGTGTGAACAAAACAAGAACTTCAATAACTAGAAAGAAGAAAAACAACATGGAATTATATCGAAGGAACATACCTCCATTATCAAGCACACTGCCATAGTTGGGTTTAGCGTGTGGCGCAGGACTGCTGGATTTAGAGGATGATGTAAAGACAGGTAGAGAGGAACTAAATGTAAAGTCCTTTGGAAAATTGTTTCCCAGTTTTGATTGATTTGATTCCGGCACACTGGACTGGTTGGTATTAACATCCAAATCCTGACTTGCTGGGTTGTGCAGCAAAGCAAACTGCTCAGACAAAGATCTGTGTGGAAGTCCACTTTGACTTCCGGTAAGCATCCCAGAGTCACTATTAGTTCTCCCAGAAATTCCAACTTCACTGTATCTCCTGTAATTGTCATTACCTGTGTGTTGCTGCAACCCATTGACAGATGAATTATTATCGATGCTGACCCTCGAAATACTGGCATCTGCATCCATATCATTTTTGGCAGATACACTTCCACCAGGTCCTTCAGATGTTACAGCTCCATCTGAGTTTGTGAACCGTGCTTGTTCCATCTCCATAGGTTTTCTATTATCCTGGCTAATTTCATAAGCATTAGGTAGGCTACTGGCTACTGCCTTTCTGGCTTTCTCTGCTGCCTTCTTCTTGCGGAACTCCTCAAGCTATAGAGAAAAACAAACAAAGAGGAAAGGTCATACATTAAACACCCGACGACATGTCTGGCACTTCAAGCCCACAACCACGCAATTGCGTCGAAAAGACCTCCGACAAATTAATCTTTACTCAAAGGTCATACATTTGGCAGACAGAAGACGGAATTCTACATAAACTTACGATACCAACCATCCGAATTCAGCCAAAACCAAACAAATTCCAGCGCATAATGAATGCCATTTCTCTCCGGAAAATGAAAATCTTCAACCTTGACCTCATCCAACCAAAATCCAACTAAACTCGCACACAATTCGTCTCTCTACCACCTCCTCTCTCCGTAGAAACAAAGCTTGTCGAAACCCTCATATAAAATGAAAAATTCTAATCCACGAAAACAAAAAAGCCAACGATAAGAACTAAGCAAGAAACGCGAGATGAGAATGGCGAAACGCACCCGTCGCTTCCCGGCCTCGAGGTGCTCCTGCTTCCGTGAGCCCGGCAACACCTGAGCCGACGCCATCACCTAACGCTTCTCCCCTCGTCCCGTCCCCGACCGAGCCACGAAACCCACCCGATGCGAACAAAATTCACCGCGTTAACGAAAACACAAGCAGAAATGCAATAATCACCCTACCACCGGGGGGCGGGTAAAATTGAAAGAGGGGATAAATAACGGTCGGGTGAATCCGATCCTAAGAAACCCTCGAATCTCGATAAAGACACCGATCTGATCGGAGGGGAAAAGTGAGGAAGAGAGAGGAAGATCTCCTGGGTTTTCTCTTCCCTTTCTTTCTCCTCTTCTTTTCCTATATTTTTTCTTGCTTTTTTATTTTTACTTTTTCTTGATTTTTTTTTTCTAGTTTTTGGGTACACTTTTATCAACGTTTTTTGGAGTTTAAATTTTGGGGGTGGTCGGGGTAAAGAGGGTGAAATGGCAGTTGCCCACATAATTCTTTTTGCCTTCACCACCAAAGGAAATCTATTAAATTTTGAAAAAAAAAATCACTTTAAGTTTAGTGTCGTAATTTTGACATTTTTTCTGATCAATTATTATGTAATTTCCAAAATAATTAAAACCACTTTGACATCTTTATTTGATAACTTTTTTACAAAGGCGCGTTGTTTTTCTCCTAACAAAGATTTATCAAATTTACACTTATTTTTAATTCTTAGGAAAAATTACACTTAAATATTTTGTGGTTAACCGCTTTTCAGGATAAGGACATTCAATTTTCTTTCCAACTTTAATCCATGTAGTTTGTTTTTTCGGACATTTCCAAGTGTGAGGCCGCTGAGGTAGATGTCCCTACACATGTTTATCCATGTAGGACATCAACCTAAACTTTTAATTTATTTAAGTCATGATGATGTGACATATTGGAAATTATTAAATTAATACCAAAGTTTTTTGAAGACAAATTAGTACCAAAGTCAAAATAAAATATCTTTCAAAATCATTTTAATATATTTCAGTCGAGAGCTAGAAATTCTTACTATGGAGCTCGATTAAGATGATTCAAATTGTTATGCGAAGTTGAGACGTATATTTACAACTTTGTAGTTTATGATGTTTCTAAATTCGGAGTGTAAAGATGCAAAAAAATAGGGATAATTGCCCAGAGCGCCCTCGGGTTTGCGAAAATTAGCGATTTAGTCTCTCTATTTTTTTTATTTAGCCCTTCTAGTTTGTGGAAAGGGTATATTTTAGCCCCTCTCGTCAGAATCCGGTCATTTCTCCAGCAAAATCAGACCTGAGATTACAAAAATATCCTTTTCTTAAAAAATGATTTAAACTCCTTTTAAAAACAGCCCTCTTCTTTGGAAAATCCCATTAGAATTAAAACATCTCCGTCAATGTCCCCAACAGCTTTCGGAGCTGCCGTCGCCAACCCGTTCCTTCCATTCCTCGTCCTCAAATTCCACCGCTTTCCATCCTCCTCCACCGCGGCCGACATAACCTTTCCCTTCTCCGGCACCACCTCGTCGTCTGATTCCTCCGCATTGGAGACCCCATCCTGGAACATTGCGACCTTCATCCGCTCTGAAACACCACCATAAAGAAGCAACCTTTACGATTTTGCAATCTCTTTAAAGACAGAAACAAGCACAGACACCTTCCTCCCTCAAATTCAAGGACTAATACCCAATTCCGACAAAAAGGCACATCCCAAACCACTAGGAGACAAGATTCTGATGATTCAAAACCCAAAAAAAAAGAAAAAGAGAATTAATTAATTGTTATACTGTTGGCCATCGTCAATGGCGGGAGTGGGAGCGTCCTGGTTATTGTAGTGGGCATTTCCTTATTGGCTGCCACCATCCTTTCCAAAGACCCCCAACCAAGATTTCCAACGACCAAAGGTTTGATCTTGCCTCGTTTATGTTAGAATAATGATTCGATTTATATGCAGAGTCCAGAAGAAAGAGGAGCGGTCGAACGAATTCAAGAGAGAGAGAGAAAGAGAGAGAGAGATGGCGAGCTTCGAGAAGCAGGTGAATGAGAGGGCGAAGGAGCTCAAGGTTTTGTTCGAGAAAGGTGTTTAGGTCATCGGAGAGTCTTGCAAGAAGGGATGGAACAAAGGGCTGATTTTTTTTTGTTAAAAACACTTTAAATCATTTTTTTAAGAAAATGGTATTTTTGTAATCTCAGGTCCGATTTTGCCGGAAAAATGGCCGGATTCCGGCGAGAGGGGCTAAAATATACCCTTTCCACAAACTAGAAGGGCTAAATAATAAAAAAAAATAGAGGGGTTGAATCGCTAATTTCTATAAACCCGAGGGGGCTGTGGGCAATTATTTTGTGTTGACTATTATAAACTTCAAATATCATAAACTACAAAGTTGTAAATATACGTCTCACCTTTACAAAACAACTTGAATCATCTTAATCAGATTCCATAATAAAATTTTTGGTTCCTGATTAAAACGTATTAAAATGAATTTTTAAAGATATTTTATTTTGAATTTGGGACTAATTTAGTAATTTATCATATGTCATATCATCATAACTTAAACAACTGAAAAGTTCAAGTCCACGCTATTTTGGTTGACGTAGCACCCACCTGGAAAAATATGTGTCCGAATATCTACTCGGACCGACCAAGACTCAGAAATATTCAAGAAAATAAATCATAAGGACTAAATTTGAAAAAAAAAATTACATGATATTGTAGTGGAAAATGTTTAACCACGGAGTATTTCAGTATACTTTTACTAATTCTTAATTATGGTTAATTTATTATCATCTAAAGGAGAACATTGGGTCACGATCGGTCCATTAGAACCATTCGAAGAATAAGGAAATATAATGGCATATTTATTCGGACAACAGGTAAAGATAATGACACATTTGTTTTTAAAAGCACAAATATAATAGTAGCACGATATTAATACCCATGGCTACCATTAGATCTGGCCAATAATTGATCTTATTTGTAATTCGATTCGATTCGTTAATAATTTGATTTGATTTGTCAATAATTCGATTCGAATTCGTAATGGTACGAATAGAATTCGGTTTAAGATTCTTATAATTTGTCAAATCGGCAAATTTAATTTGAATTCGATTCGAGTTAAATTCGTATTGAATTTGATTAAAATTTGTATATAATATATATATATATATTTGTGTAAAAAGATCTCAAACTCAATTATTTACTAAACCTTAAATCATAAACCCTAAACTCTAAATCCTAAAATCCTAAAATCCTAACTCAATTATTTATCAAATCATAAACTTTAAATCTCAAATCTTAAATCCTAAAGTCATAAATCATAAATCATAAATCATAAATCATAAATTCTTAAACCTTAAACCCTAAATCATGAAACTATTAAACACTACACAAGAACATTCAATTTTCTTTCTAACTTTAATCCATGTAGTTTGTGTTTTCGGACATTTCCAAGTGTGAGGCAGCTGAGGTAGATGTCCCTACACAAGGGTTATAAGAGCGGCACACGAACTTGGCATGTAGAAAAATAAAAAGTTGGACTTTCGAAGGGTCTAAGATGTTGAGGTTTCCATGGGATTCCGAAGTGTCCACTTTCCCTTCTAATCTTTGAGGAATTATATTTTCTGTTCTAATGGTTCCGCTCCTTGCGCTTTTATTTTGTAAAAGTGTGTGGAGAGAGAGACAAGTGGGTGCTAGCAAGGTTTAAAAACGCGCTTGGATCCGGTGCTGAGGAAATATTTCCTCAGTATATACTGAGGAAACAATAGGCCATTGGATCAGAATATTTTTCTAAATATTCTGATCTAATGGCCATTATTGAATAAGGGTATTTTAGACTTTTTGACAAAATTACTGTTCATCCACTAACGAAATTACTGTTCATCCACAAATAAAATTATTGTTCATCCACTAATAAAAATACTGTACATTTTCAAATAAAATCACTGTTCATTTCGATGGCTGGTTTAAATGGCTGTATTGCTGGTTTAAATGGCTGTATTGTTGGTTTTCGTGACTGTATTGATGGTTTAAATGGCTGTAATGTTGGTTTTCGTGACTGTATTGATGGTTTAAATGACTGTATTGTGTGTATTGCTGGTTTAAATGGCTATATTGTTGGTTTTTCGTGACTGTATTGATGGTTTTCTTGGCTATAATGCTGGTTTGATTAGCCCTATTGGTGGTTTACTTGTGTGTATTGCTGGTTTAAATGGCCGTATTATTGGTTTTTGTGACCGTATTGATGGTTTTCTTAGCTGTAATGCTGGTTTTCTTGGTTGTAATGCAGGTTTTCTTGGCTGTAATGCTGGTTTTCAAAACTCCCATACTGGTTACTTTCATATATTGAATGAAAAAAAATAAATAACACCAATCATTTCAAATATGTTCTTTGGGTAGTTGGTTCAAATCTATTCCTACAATATGTTCGTCAAATGCAACATCTTTCGAATTAAACCAGCAATGCAACCAAGCAAACCAGCAATGCAGCCAAGAAAACCAGCAATGCAGCCAACAAAACCGTTAATACAACCAAACAAACCAGTAATAAAAAGAAGCAAACCAGCAATACAACCAAACAAACCAGCAATGAAAAGAAACAAACCAGCAATGCAACCAAACAAACCAGCAATGAAAAGAAGCAAACCAGCAATGCAACCAAACAAACCAGCAATGAAAAGAAGCAAACCAGTAATACAACCAAATAAACCAGCAATGCAACGAAGCAAACCAGCAATACAACCAAACAAACCAGTAATGAAAAAAAGCAAACCGATAATACAACTAAATAAACCAGCAATACAACCAAAAAAATCAGCAATGCAGCCAAACAAACTAGTAATATAACCAACGAAACCATTAATACAACTAAATAAACCAGTGATATAATAAAATAAACCGGCAATATAACCAAGCAAACCAGTAATTAAAAGAAGCAAACCACCAATACAACTAAATAAACCAATAATACAACAAAAAAAATCAGCAATATAACCAAGCAAACCAGCAATGAAAAGAAGCAAACGAGTAATACAACCAAATAAACCAGTAATACAACCAAAAAAACCAGCAATGCAGCCAACGAAACTATTAATACAACCAAACAAACCAGTAATGTAACTAAGCAAACCAGTAATACAACAAAAAAACCAGCAATGCAGCCAATGAAACCATCAATACAACCAAACAAACCAGTAATATAACTAAACAAACCAGTAATACAACCAAATAAACCAGTAATACAACCAAAAAAACCAGCAATGCAGCCAACGAAACTATCAATACAACCAAGCAAACCAGCAATGCAACGAAGCAAACCAGTAAAATAACTAACGAAATGAGTAATACAACAAAATAAACCAATAATATAACCAAGCAAACCACCAATATATTTAACAAAACCAGTAATGTAACTAAAAAAACCAGTAATACAGCCAACCAAACCAGCAATGCAAAAAATAAACCAGCAATGCAAACCGAAAAAACCACTATATAGTTAGTGGATGAATAGTTAGTAGATGAATAGTAGTGGTGGATAAATTGACTTTTATACCCTCCTCAGTATATACTGAGGAAAAGCATCGTCAGCACCATTCCCACTCCCTTTAAAAACTACATGGAAAATGGCTTGGGATTTTTAATGTTTTCTAGTCTAACTGATTCGACTGATAGGGTCACGATTGGATCAAAGATTTTTTTCAATACAAAAATTTCTTAATTAATTAAAACTATTATATAATATTATCAGAATAATTATAGTGTATAAGCATTCAAACCATAGTTATAGACAGTTATAGTTATAACAAAATTATACTTTGTTTCAATTAAACTTTTTTTTTTGTTTTCTTGTCTGCCACCAACCAAACTATCATCTAAATTTGGTGAAACGATCCAAAATTGATTCTTAGACGCGACGCATTTTTTTTAAAACATGTTACTAGTTAATAAGTTGGCTTCTAAGCAAAAATCATAGAAAAATCTGGTTGGTATCTCCTATATCGTGGATCTATCAAATCAACATTCGTAACATGGTCAACTCCACATTCCAATAACTTGGTCATATAAGAAAGGATAAATCACACAACATCTTATTCCACGACATGGCAAGTAAGCTCGCTCCTACCATATCATCTTGTTATTAGGAAACACAAAAGAGTACGTAACAACATTATATTATTAAACTTTCAGACACATCATGTCCGTCTCATGCAGAAGCAAGGACCATCTCCCTACGCTTCTTAAAGAAAGCCAACAGCTTCTCAGAGTCAGGAAGGTTTTCCTTGATCACTGGATCTTCCTTAAATCTGGTGGCCCAAGAGCAAAAGCGAGGAAACTTTTCAGCATCAAGTAGATTGTCGATTCCTACTACTTCTCCAACAATTCCCCACCAAAGAGCGATGAGCCCAAAAGAAATGTCCAGAATTCCAATTGTCTCTCCTCCAAAGAATTTCTTGTCTCCCATTGCATGTTCTTCTATGGTCTGTAGAACTTCCAGGCACTCCCTTTTGATATTCTCATGTTCTTCCCCAGTAGTTCTCAGTAGCTTGAATACTGCATCAGCCTTGAAGAAATATTTAATGTAATTATTAGTCAGTCTTTTCAATATAAGAAAAGTATTTAGTTATTAATGGGTCTATTACCCTTTTAATCAAAGAAGTTAGTAAAAAAAAATTAGTTCCTTAACAGACTAAAAAATGATTTTGACTCTAAAATGCCAATTAACACATCAAATCATCCAGGCTAGTCTAGTTCATTTTTTACAGATTCTAAAACGTCGAAAATCACAATTGGAAGTTCTTAAAAGTGATCATTTACGTAGACTTTTCTTTCGAAATAATTGTAGTAAAAAAATGATTGGAGGTCTGACAACAATGTGTAGGGTTTAGAATTTATGATTGTGCTCCAATACACCCAGATGAGAAAAATCAAAGAAGATAAACCAAATTAGTCCTCCAAGTAAAAATGTACCGTACCTTTTCATTGAACTTGACCCAGAACCTAGCAGTGGCCCTCTCGTAGGGATCAGAAGGCATCAACGGGTTCTCTGGCCACGCCTCGTCGATGTATTCGACAATGACCATGGA
This sequence comes from Hypericum perforatum, assembly GCA_012979155.1. Classification (NCBI taxonomy): domain Eukaryota; kingdom Viridiplantae; phylum Streptophyta; class Magnoliopsida; order Malpighiales; family Hypericaceae; genus Hypericum; species Hypericum perforatum. Next base: position 10,680 of record SOPF01026364.1, on the reverse strand, counting down.
CTCGGAGATCCCTTGGCCGTTATGAACAAGCACAGGCACCTTCTTGTGGACTGGATTGTACTTGAGAAGGGAAGAGCTCTTGCTGGTCGGAAGATCTTCCTCTACGTGCTCGTACTCTATTCCCTTCAACTTTAGAGCCCATATGACTCTGTAAACGAAAGGACTTACCCAAAATCCATGTAGCCTTACCTCTTCCATTTCTGATTTGGTTATAATTTGATTTGTGAGCTGCTTACCTTGAAATGGGTCGTCTTAATTTATAGGGAGTAATTTGCATGGACAGGAAGTGGCAAAAGACAAGTTTTCCTTCTCTAGATTAAACAAATACTAAATAACGTTCACTGCTGACACTTTGATTTTTTTAAAATTTTGTTATAATAAGAATTTCTAGGTACAGAGGTAGTGAAGGATGGCAAATCGATATTGGCTAATCCACTTGACGATATGGACGGAAGTTCAAGTCGAGTATATTTTTTAAAAGTATAAATATAGTGGGAGATTCGCCTGATATCGTTCTTAAAAAACAGGTGGACCTGTCCACGTTAGGAGAATATTATATAGCAAAGATAAAATTGTGATTGCGAATGTCGGTACACGTCATGCATGACGTTAATTGTCCAATATTATAATTTGTGCCTTTTATGTTAGTGTAAATTATGAACTTGTTTAATAAAAGGGAAAAGTACAATTTTATTATCTGTGATTTCGCATTTTCTGACATATGATCATGTACTTCAAAAATGACCAAACGAGTCATGAGTTTAGTTTCGGAGTTTCACTTTTAGACTCGGAGGCCTTCCCGAGCCTAAATTCGTCCCGAACTTATGGATAATTACTTGGGAAAAGTACACATAAGTACCCTGTGGTTTACCTGTTTCCAAGAAAAGACCGTGTGGTTTTATTTTTCCAAATTTAGTACCTGTGTTTTCATTTCGGGGACAACTTTAGTCTCGGGCAGAATTTTAAGCTGACCGGCCACATGTCCTCGCCACATCATCGCCACGTCATCGACACGTCACAAACTCAATGGAGGAGGAGAGGGAAGGAGGAGGGCGGAGGAGGAGGAGAAGGGAGGAGGCGGATGGAGGAGGAGGAGAAGGGCGGAGGAGGAGGAAGGAGGAGAGGGGAGGAGGAGGAGGGTGGAGGAGGAGGAGAAGGGCGGAGGAAGAGGAAGGCGGAGGAGGAAGGCGGAGGAGGAGGAGAAGGGAGGAGAAAGGAGGAGGAAAAAGAGAAGGGAGGAGGAAGGAGAAAAAAGAGGAGGGTGGAGGAGGAGGAGGATAAGGGAGGAGAAAGGAGGAGGAAAAAGAGGAGGGAGGAGGAGGAGGAAAAAGAGGAGGGAGGAGGAAGAAAAAGAGGAGGAAGGAGGAGGAGGAGAAAGGAGGAGGAGGAAGGAGGATGAGGAAAAAGAGGAAGAGGGGGACCATGTGGCGCTTACGTGGCGCTCACATGGCGTTGCCACGTGGCCGGGCAGCCTTGAAAGCTGCCCGAGACTAAAGTTGTCCCCGAAATAAAAACACAGGTACTAAATTTGGAAAAATAAAACTACACGATCTTTCCTTGGAAACAGGTAAACTACAAGGTACTTATGTGTACTTTTCTCTAATTACTTTTTCATCCTTTTTTTTACATTTTAGTCCCAAATCCCAAATTTCCCAATTTTCAGTCAACTTCCAGTCAACTCCTTCAAAAAGAAAACCATATCCCTCTCCGGGTAGTAATATGTCGAGCCTTTCTTTGATTAGAACATTAAAAACAAAATTAAACAAGGGCAATTTTCTCCAAAAAAAACCCCGATTTTCTCTCCTAGAAGGCTAACAATCTTCCTTACAGTTCCCTTGTTCTCTTCATTAGGAACGCTCGCCACCAGTCGGCCAACGCCTCCATCTCTGTCGTCCTCCTCTTCCTTGGCTGGATCGAACCCGGAACTAGTCACCGGCTCCACCATCACCGCACCATCGCCGGAATCTCCAGGATCGGAGTTCTTACCTCTCTTTTTCTTCTTCCCTTTCCCCTTCCCGTTACTCTTATTGTCCAGGAGATGGTCCTCCTCGTAGGCCTCGATGATCTTGTGGTCATCTCCAGCGAGGAGCTGAGTTAGGACAACAAGAGACGAGGTAGGCGAGGACTTGGCGGTCATCCAGGGAGAGGGCCGAAATTAAGGAGAGGATGGCGGTAGGGAGTAGGGACAGGAAGTGGTCGGAAAGAGGAGGAGGTTGTGGGGAAGGGTGTACCTTGCCTCTCTTGTAGTATTAAGGGTTCTTCATTTGGGTTTTGTCTGGATGGTGGTGGTGGTTGGGGTGTGGGGCTCAACTTGTATTTTAATTTTTGGGTTCGGTCGTTGTTGTTGTGTTTGGAAGGGTTTTGTCTTATGTGTTGGTATATTATTTTTTCTTTAAAATTATCTCATATTCAGAAATCATACTAATTTTTATAAAATATACCAAACAAAGTATCAATACGAATGGCTAAACTCGAATCAAAAATAAAAAAATAAACTAGTCAATATTTTTTGGTCGAACCGGTTAGTCTGACCAGATTGGGAAATTTGGGATTTGGGACTAAAATATAAAAAAATGGGATGAAAAAGTAATTATCCATAGGTTGGGGATGAATTTAGGCTCACGAAGGCCCCCGAGCCTAAAAGTGAAACTCCGAAGCTAAACTCAAGACTCGTTTGGTCGTTTTTGAAGTACAAGATCATATGTCAAAAAGAGCGAAACCACAAGTACTAAAATTGTACTTTTCTCTTAATAAAAAGAAGTTGTGCATTTGCATGTGCTCAATTAGTCTAGTTTTAGCAACTAAACGGTTTCATTCAAGATTACTCTAGTTTTAGTTTTGTTTGACGGCGAGTTTTATCCCAAAATAAAGTCATAGAAAGGATATAACAAACTCCCTAACGAGAATAAAGATTTGGATTATGTATGAAATAAAAAATTAAGTTTGTACAATTTAAAATTTCGATGTATTGTATTGTTATTTTTTTCTTGTGATAATAAATTTTTTGTGCGATATTGACATTTTTTTCATGCAATAATAATATGTGTATTTTTATATTTTTTGTTTTGCAATAATAAAATTTTCTTTATGTGATAGTTTTTAGTGTAATTTTATTCCCTTTGATCTTATGAATTTTGCAAAAAAGTTTAATGTATCCTTAATCTGTACCATTTGAAAAAAAATAATTATGAACCCAATCGAAGATACACGAGAGAACAACTGAGACGCATGGACTGAAAGGGTAAATTTATCTCTCAAAATATTTCTTATAATTAAATATTATAGTGGTATAATAAGACAGGTACATAAGGATTGACAAGGAAATCTAAACTGAAGTAGTTTGTAAAGAAGATGACGATTGTATTGAATAGAGATTAAATTAAGTACACAGAGCAAAAGGCAAATCGGTTGTTAATAGCATTGGCAAAGACAAGCACGAAATGGTCTTATACATCTATCTATTGCTCTCGTTAGCTAGATCGCAAAACTGGAATCAATTCTAGTTGCAGAAACAATCTCATTCTCGCTTGTTAATTATTTTTATGATTAAACTTAATTCCAAATATGAAGTTTCTCCTTAACTATCGACCCTCAGTAATAAGATCCTGTCTTTGATACCTAAGATGTGGGAATCAATTCCCTAAAAAAAAAAAAGATGTGGGAATCAATTATCCAGAATTACCAATAGGCCTCCTAGTGCTAGGTTAGATCATAGTTTAAGTGATCAGTCTAAACTAAGCATTAAAATAGTTAAACTAACAACTATGACCCTAGATACTCAATCCATAATCTAGCCTACCAATCTAACATATAACTACCATATAGCACGTACATCACACTTGATAAGGAGACTACTCGCTATTCGAGGAAGCATCTTCATTGAAATACTTTTCTTATTAAACGCTGTACCCAACAAGAGCGTTTAATAAGCTACCCGTGCCCATTGAAATTATCGCCCATATTATTGTCCTATTCCAGAAAGCCTCCACCTCTGATCAGCCATAATCACAAGACCTATATGTCTACACGACCAACTATAAAAGAAATTTGATCACATATAAAGAAACTTGAATTTTGATAAAAACTTCTTGAATCCAAACTCTTAAATTAAAATATACACGAGGGAGGGATTTACAATCAAAACAAGTCCCCATATTATTTCAACACAAATCTGCTTCCCGTAGTCGTTAGTACATTAAAATCTTGGTAAAATGAATTTTTCTAAAATAATAAGTTCTCTAAACTGATATAAATTTAATTCAGAGTCAGAATTCATTATAAAAATATGCCAAATCCCTGTATCATAATAAATACATATATATTATGAATTCAAAAATAGTTTAGAACGCATTAGATTGTTAGTTTGACAAATTGTATATAATTATTTATATTTTTAATAGTTTTTAAATAATTATTATGATCATTTTCATGTTTAAAAATATGAAAATTAAATGTAGTATTTATATGACGTAATAAACCAAAATTTATGTAATTTAAATGTAGAAAAAATATTTTTTTATTATTTACGTTTTTATTATTCAAAATTTAAATTTTACTATTTTCGGAGGAAAAAAATAAATCTCTCACTAATATTTTTATGTGGTCTCACCAATATTATTTTAGAAAGGTTTCTGTGTAATTACAGAAATACACTCATCACAAAGAAAGGATTGCTCACTCCAAATATCTGTCAATGACATGTCAAGAAAAACTCCTCACGATATCATCTTCTTATTAGCAAACACAAAAGAGTACGCACATACATATATTCTTAAATTTCAAGAAACACAATTTCCGTCTCAGGCAGAAGCAAGGGCCATCTCTCGACGCTTCTTAAAGAAAGCCAACAGCTTCTCAGAGTCTTGAAGGTTTTCCTTGATCACTGGATCTTCATTAAATCTTGTCGCCCAAGAGGACAAGCGAGGAAACTTTTCAGCATCAAGTAGGTTGTCGATTCCTACTGCTTCTCCAATAATTTCCAGCCAATGAGCGATCAGCCCGAACGAAATGTCCAGAATTCCAATTGTCTCTCCTCCAAAGAACTTCTTGTCTCCCAATGCCTGTTCTTCTATGATCTGTAGGATTTCCGTACACTCCTTTTTGGCATTCTCTTGTTCTTCGCCAGTAGTTCTCATTATCTTAAATAGCGCAGGTGCCTTGAAGCAAAATGTAACATCATTATTGAACTTGTTAGAGCCTCTTTTGAGAGTAAAATGATAATATTTCGTTATACACACACATATCCTTTATCCAATGAATCACTATACCCTTTTTGAATTAAAGATTTTAGTAAAACAAAACTATTTCTTCGACATTTCAAGATATCCCTTCATCGCTGCAGCAAAACATTGATTTTGACTCCGGAAATAATAATCCAATTCGTCTTTTAAGAATCTTACCATAACGAACGTAAAATAACTATGAGATATTGATATTTTCATAAACTTATCATTTGCCGTGATAAAAATTGAACTTGAGAGTATTTCGATGTCTGATTCAAGTAACAATGAGCAGATCTATAATTTATGATTGTGTCAACAAACATCGAAAGGAGTAAAAACAACATGTATCAACGTGCTGAAAGTTATTATCAAAGAACATATTAAAATAGTTATTATCAAGGGAAAAAAATCTCCATATGAAAATGTAAGGTACCTTGTCTTCATGGAACTTGACCCAGAACCTAGCAGTGGCTCTCTCATATGGATCAATAGGCATCAATGGGTTCTGAGGCCATGTCTCGTCGATGTATTCGACAATGACCATGGACTCGGAGATCGCTTTGCCATTGTGAACAAGCACAGGCACCTTCTTGTGGACTGGATTGTACTTAACTACGGAAGAACTCTTGCTGATTGGAAACTCTTCTTCTATGTATTCGTACTCTATTCCCTTCATTTCCAGAGCCCATATAACTCTGAAAACGAAGGGACTAGGCCATAATCCATGAACCTTCACCTCCTCGCCCATTTCTGATTTAACTAGAATGTTAGCTGTACTCTGCTTATCCTGAACTGGGTCGTCCTAATTTATAGGGACTGTATTTTGCTTGGGCAGGAAGTTGAACAAGACTAACCTCCCTAAAGAAATATAAAATATGTTCATTGTTGACTCTTTATTTCCTTTTTTTTTCTTTTAAAACAACACTTTGTAGGTGCAGAAATCCGAATTGTTGAATACTAATAAATAGTTTGGCTAATGTCAGGATATTGGGTAGTATAAACTACAAAATTACCAGACAACAGATGGTAGAGCATATAAAGATAGTTGAAGATTTGTTGGAAAAATAGAGCAATTATGTGTGAGTAAAAGTCAAAGGATATTTTTATGGGAATAAATAATTTGTGTGATGAATATGAGATGTTACAAAATTGTAGCAATCAACATTAGAATCCAAATTAAAAGTGAACATTTATTTGAGAAAAATAATTCATTGTTTTAAGGTTTAGTAAGATTTATTTCTAAATTTATGGTATTCTAAATTTATTGCATAAAATAAATCATATGTTACACAATTAAATTCTGTAGATGCTCATATTTATTTATTTTTTTTGAATATTTACTATATAAGAAAGTGATCCTTCATTTGAGAAAGAGGGGGACAACAACCACTAAATGTAGAACCATTTTGATAAATCTATTACTTCATTTTCTGATTTCGAGTAGTTATACTTGATCTCTTTAGTTATTCGATTATCCGTGTTCATTTCAACTCGGAATGATCTGTTTAATCCTAGAGAACTATACCTACATGTAAAATAATTCTTAAGAACATCGTCCACTACGCGACTCAGATCAATTTTTTTTATTATTTCACCAAATTTTCCAACAAGATTCGCCTATTATCGATCTTCCAAAACAGGTGCACCTCTCTATACATTAGAAAATCCAAACGTCACGTGGCAAAGGTAAGATTGTGGTTGTGAATGCCCGTACACGTCATGCATGACATTACTTGTCCAATATTATAATTTGTGTACTTGTTAAATAAAAAGAAGTTGTGCATTTGCGTGTGCTCAAAGAAAAGAAAAACAATAAACAAAATTTTAATGCGTTATTGGTTCATGTGCTAAAAACCTACAATTGTTAAGTAGAGGTATATGGTCGCTGCTATATCATCCAATAGACGATCGGGTTTGAGGGAATTGATGATCATCTTGGAGTCGCTTTCAAGCACAATGGATGTCCACCAAGTGGTAGCCGCTTACATCTTACTGTATTGCAGATAATGGTTGAAGGGTTTCACCAAAAAAAAAAAAGATAATGGTTGAAGGGTATGAAGAAATATTTGAATGTTTTGAGTCTTTATTTCATTATTTTTAGTCTTTAGAAATGGACGTCGGAAGTGGGCTGGGTTGGTCCAAAGTTTAGTTTCTTTTAATATTAGATACTTCTGATCTATGATTTAAAATTGAATAATCAAATTTTAATACTATATTAATTAAATTCGAATCTAAATTTTTTGTGGATTCAAATTCAAATACACATGACATATATTTTTTCATACCTACCTATATCCGAATGAAAATTGAGAATTTGGGACTCCTGAATTTTATCTATTGATTTCTTTTTTCTCTAACTTTATGGACAGATTCAATGTAGTTTACAAGAGCTCCAATGTGAAAGCTTCGTTTTTTCCCTTTCCTCTCACAAAAATATACACAGTTCCTTGCTTGGCACATTGAAAATATACACAGTTCCTTGCTTGGGACATTGAAAAGAGGAGGTCTTCCAAAGAGCTCTAAGACGGTACGGAAGCAGCCTCGGGCTGGCTGGGCTAGGGGGGTTCCACTTAATTTGGACGGAGTTCAGCCAACCGGAGACGGGCTTCCATCTCTGGGATGGAAGAGGGATGGGTGGGGTTGGGACCCACCCATAGTTCGGGTATTTTTTTATTTTTTAATCTAATTTTTTATCTACTTCGTATATTAGTCACAATATTATTCGTTCACAATATTTTTAAAAATAAGATATGAGATAGAAAAATCTTTGTAATTATCTATTGTATTTATAAGAACACCAACTTATAACTTTACAACAAAACCAAATTCTTATCTTTTTTCCACTATGGATCTAAACAATCCTACCTCTCCAAATTTTGATCCATTCTACATCCTTCTTTCCCAAATTCAAATGAGTTTCAAGATTCTCAACTATTTTGGAACTCTCAATTTTTGCCAAATCTTTCCCAAATTCCCATACATGAACATCGTAGCCCTCGAAATAATCCTCAAAATTTATTCACAACCCACCACACATTCGAGAGAGTGACAAAGGTGTCGACAACTAGTTAAAGTGTTAAGAGGATATAGCTCTAATGTCATCTTATATCTTTTGTAGTGAAGATCGTAGAATTGGAAAAAATCAGAAAGGTTCAGCACTCTGGGCACATGTGAGCGACTTGTACAATGAAGCTCAAACTAAAAAACTAGAAGAAATAAGAGAAAGAAATATGGAGCAAACAAAATGTCATTTCAAACGACTTAATATAAATGCACAAAAGTGAAAAAAAGATAAAAATATAAGCAAGCGCTCGGGAGAAAATAGAACGACATGAGCATGGCTGACGTAGAGCGAGAAGCACAGTCACTGTATTCAAGTAATACCGACTTCAATTTTTTTGACTTGATTGTGTTTAATGGAATTATGTGTAAACATCCAAAGTGGAGTTTAGATGTACAATATGATGCAATCTATTGTCCTCTGGAGGTTGAGCATGATTTTGAGGAAAGTGGTAGAAGTTCAAAAAACTAAAATGACTGATGAAGGCGAGTATTCAATTGCCTCCAATCCAAATACTCCAGTCAATGGATCATTGTCAATGGTGTGTCCTATAGGTAGAGATGCAGCTAAAAAAAGGGAGTAGAAAGGAAAAGTATGTTGTTGATGATGTTGCTGTTGAAATACATAAATTACAAAAGATCCGAGAAACTGAGTTAGAAGTAATGAACAAGAGAAATAGAGGCCGAGAAGCTTAGGGATGAGAGACAAATTGAAAGAAAAAAAGTCCAGGCAAATGAAATAAATGGACATATTGAATACACTAATTGCGAAAGAACACCCAACCCCAAAAGATGAAGAGATGAAACGTCTTCTTATGTCTATTCTGTATGGAAAATGAATGTGTTATTTCCATGTAAGATTGTGATAATATATGTAATTTTTGTACTTTCTGCTTAAGATTGTTGTAATATATGCACTTTCTGTAATTTCAGTTTAAGTTTGTTGTAATTTTTTTAATTAGCATTATATGCATTTATAATTTATCATTTTGCATTTTCTATGTAATTTGAATTATTTCTAATTTAATGCTTTTCAATAAAAAAATATTATTATTAAAAATCTAAAATTAATAATTTAACACAAAGTACGATATTAAAGACTATAAATATATGAATTAAAAAAATTAAAATTAATTGGGTTGATGATGTGGATGATAGATATATGAATTGTTTATTGGTTGGGAACTAGGGTGAGAATGTTGATGTGGGTAAAAAATTAAGTCTAGAAAAATGGATTGAGGTAAATGAGTGAGAAATTAATTAAATAATACAGGGATGGCTAATGATGAATTGAGTGGGAATGCTGGTGCAGATGGTCTAAAAGACTTTATCGATCATTCTGTCTCCATTTTTTTTCTTTTTATTTTCTATATCTAATGGAATTGATGTGTCACTCGTAGGAAATCAGTGAATAATTCTGTTAGAGAGAATACCACATCATAAAGAACAAATGGGTTGAGCAAGTTTATAAGTATAGATGATCCACCTATCCATTGCCTTAAGGTTTTGGGTTGGATATGGACATTCTAACACAGTATCAGAGCGGGTTGATCCCGAGCCCATTATGAAGCCCGTGGCCTGTTGTACTCACATGACCTCCATTTGAAAGCATGAGAGGTAATAAAGCCCGTGCAAACTTCAGCCCAAGTGAGCTTCGTTTGAGGGGGCGTGTTAGAGAGAATACCACATCAGAAAGAACAAATGGGTTGGGCAAGTTTATAAGTATAGATGATCCACCTACCCATTGCTTTAAGGTTTTGGGTTAGATATGAACATTCTAACAAATTCCCTTCAAAGTGAGACACCTAAGTAATGATGATCAAGACTAGCCTCCCTTTTCTAAATAAAGAAATATAAAATATGCTCATTGTTGACTCTTTATTTCCTTTTTTTTCCTTTTAAAATAACACTTTATAGGTACAGAAATCTGAATTGTTGAATACTAATAAATACAATTTGATTTTGAAAGAAAGATGGTACCAGGTTGTGTAAACAAAAATATATGTAAAGGGACAATAGCAAATAATTAAATTTACTGTTTGTTATATAACAAATTTAACTATAAAAAAAAAACCATGCTTCTTGTTATCCCAATGGTAACCAAATCATCAATTATTCTTGAACCCCGTTCTCGGGTATGTGAATTACATACGGCAGTTCATCAACTGAAATATTACAATCTCTGAAAAATCAATTCAACATTTTGCTGGTAATTATTAGGTAGAAGCAATCCTAATCTCTCTGCGCTTCTTAAAGAAAGCCAACGTTATCTCACGATCGGGGAGATTTTCTCTGACCATGGGATCCTCCTTAAATTTAGTTGCCCACGAATAGAGACGAGGGAATAGATGAGGACCAAGAAGTTTGACTCCTCCAGTCTCTTGAATGATTTCCACCC